>CM035153.1:166787208-167020671 GCA_020205615.1 Panax quinquefolius | reverse complement strand
TTTACAAGTAGAAGAATATTTCATTTTTTTTGGTTAGGAACCTTCCTTTAAATCATTCAAAAGTTTAGGTAAAAAAGTGAAAAATCTTTTCCTTTTATCTTTATAAGTATCATATAGCTGGGCTGGCATATATTTTTACAGTTAGGTTTGATAGCGTAGAGTAGATGATTATGTTAGCATTTGTGCTACTAGCCCGCCCTAATCCTAATCTAATCTAACGAAGGTTTTAGATGCATCTTGTACCCCACCAGGCCTCATTTCAACTTTTCCTACATCATGAATGAGACTGGTTTTGGAAACAGAAGAGGAACAACTCTTACTTACGGGTAGGGTAGGTAAGTTAGCTTCTTGAGAAGATAAAATAAAAAAAAATGACCTTTACCTAATTCATTTTCCACCTGTAATTAAGTTGAATAGGTCAAATGTCTGAAAAAGCACTACTTTAACTGATAATATCTCCTCTCTTTTGGGTAGATTTTTTCCAATAAAAATACTGCCACGTTAGATTTGTTTATCAATAGTTGATTATTTTACAAATTCCTTGTTGGATTTGTTTATCGATAGTTGATTATTTTACAAATTTCTTTTTATTCTGATCTTAAAATTACATCACAGTTTGTATTGTTTCTTGATCTTTTGAGATAATGTAATTTATTAATCAACTGGAGCGCATGAATTTTTAATTTCTGATCAAGGAGCAGTGCTTTGAATTGTCATTCAGTGATGCTACTACTATGTGATATAGGACCTGTTTGTATTCCTCTAGTCTATATAGTTTTATTATTTTCCTTTCTCTAGCTAGCTGATACTCCCCCCACCCTGCCCCCTCCTAAAAGTTTAATGGTACAAAAATGAAATGGAACCTAGGAATATAACTTATGCTGGACCTAAAATGAAATATAACATAGGAATCATTTTCTATGCGCATCTAACTTCCTTTTTTCCAAGCTATCATTTTCTATCGATAGTTTGGGTTAAGTGGCAATCATTTGGTGCCCCAACAGGCAAGGTGTGCTTGGTTTCCTGATAATATATCAATTTGAAAATTTTCCTTTGAGCTTAGTCTCAATTTGACGCATGTGAGTGTTCACACAGTTGCCCGAACTCTATTTTAATTGTTACTCTCATCCAAAGTTAAAAAGTATATGAAGAAATTTCCCCTTGTTGATATTTTTAATAGATATTACTCAGTATCTTCCTGTGATTTTTTTATATATAACAAAGTTGCATTTGCCTACATTCTCCGAACGTATGCTTGCTATTGATTGGTGGAAAAAGTTGTCTTTTTGCATTATGATTATCTATACAGTAGTTATACAATAACTTAATTACTATATAGGTTACTAAGGTATTTTCGAGTGTTTGTTTGTTCAGAGCTCGAGGGAAAAGTAAAAGGAATTGGGTAGAAGACTTATTCAACACTCTTTAATTTGCACTTATTTATAGTAATGGTAAAAGCACCCTATTATTAATCATTTATGTTACAATTCATGTTTAAATTTATGCTTTGAATAGAGTCTTATTATCAAAAATGGGTTGCATTTAAGATTGCCTAATTTTGACATTATACTTGATCCTACTTTTGTCCCAAACAAGTGAATTGGTTTTTTTAATTTGAAAGTTGGTTTCCTTGGGTAAAATCTTAGTCTTGATAACATATTCTCTTCCTTAAATTTTGTATCAGTTAAACTCGATCATGAAAACCTATTCTATTACAATTCAATTCTAGGATACATTTAATCTTAACATTTTCCTATACCAAGGGTTGGTTTAGTTGAATATGGTATTCATTTTTATGTAAAAAATGTGTACTGCTGAAAAGTGATTAACTATTCTATTAGTTTAACCATTTTCGGGTGGAGCGCAATAATTATTTAAGGGTCAACTGTGGCTGGTTTGATATGTGTAGCCTAGATAAAATTTATAGGCATAGTGTACGTCCGTCCACACTAAGGATAAAGGTGGGTAAGGTTGTCTGGAATGTAGGTGTTTTGGGGAAAAAAAGGATGGAATAGTGTATTAAATATATGTTAACTTTCTCTAAGTTCCCAACATTGGAGTTAGGCATAAAGAGAGAGAAGCTTCAATTCTTTTCACCGGCACCATTAGCAAACGGTCGAGGTAAATAGTAGTGCTTTTTAAGTAAAAATGCAGTGAGCCATCACCGTTCAACCAAATCAAATTAGAAGAGTTCTATTATTAATACCTCCCTAAATGTCCACTCTTCAACAACTCACACACACACACACATATATATATATATATATACTTATTATGAAAGGTAGCACATAAGAGGTATAGTTACTGGAATATCATAAAATCACACACTGAAAACCAAAACATATAAAGGCCTTACACAGCTTATATCTTATGAGGAAAGCCACCCCTTTAAAATCTTGAGTTAAATTTCCTATGGACCACAAGTTACTCATGTGCACACTAATACTGATGATAAAAAGCACCCAAGCGCCCATAAAGAGAATGAAAGCCTGAAAATTATGTTCAGGCCCTCAAAGAGAAGAACAAATATGAGAGGTCTGTTAAAGAAGAGGAACAAAATCTGCCAGACCTTGATGTCACAGTCCAAACTGCCACTGTAGAGGTGATAAGAAGATGTTGTATCAGATGGATTATAATAATGATCACTTGCCATGGTCAAGCACTTAACCGGGCCTTTGTGCCCTCTAACACTGCCAAGCAAGAGTACATTCTATCAACACCTCTCAAACTCTTACAGTTGTATCTGCTGAACCACTACAGACCAAGTCATTTACTACAACCAAGCATAATATGGACTTGGCATGGCCCCTTAGCGCTCAACAACCACCATGTTGCCATCATCATCCTTCTCCCAGACTACTATCAATCTGTCACATGCACCAGAGTATAAAACAGACCCGTCAGTGCTCAGTGCCAGTGTGTTGACCCCAGATTTATGTTTCTCAAGTGTAGCTACTAGGGAATGCTTATTTTCCCCGAGTTTTCTTCCACACCTTGATTTTCTTGTCAGCTGATCCGGTATAAACATGTCCATCATTAGATAGTGCCACTGCATTTATTGCATCATCATGTGCATCCCCGACTGACTCCAAGCATTTAAAATCATTTACCCGCCAAATTTTGAGTGTCCTGTCCCATGAAACAGAGTAGATGAGTGAGTTGTCAGCAGACAAGGCTAGTGCTGATACAGTGTCAACATGATGGACCCATGTAGATGTCTTGTGGCGCCTTATTTGTACATGGTTTTTGGGAATCAGTAGCTTAAGGGCACGGTCACTAAGCGTTGGGAGTGTGGCCAAGTGCATGAACTTTTGGTGGTTTGTTTCATGATTATCAATTTTCCATACTCGGATTTTGTGGTCTTGATGACCGCTGATGATTTTATCAGCTAAAACTACGAGAGACTTTACTGCCCCCTTTCCCGCAATTACCATGCTGTCCTCTAGATTTTCATGATCGAGTTCAGAGCTTAAAATGTTGCACTGCCACATTCGGATTTCTTTGTCGGAGGAGCCGGTATAGAGGAACTTCCCATTGAGGGCAAGGGAGGATACGTAGGAGTTGTGGCCCTTGAACGTGGTGATGCAGTGGTGCCAGGTAGAGTGATGATGGTTCTGTGGATGATGTTGTTGTGATGTGAGGGAAGGAATTGATTGGAGGCTTTGCTGGGAACAGAGGGAGGTTGACTCTTGGGGCAGTAGTAGTTCAGAGTGATATTGAAACTCATTTTCCCAGCAATAATTTTGATTATATGACATCTTTCTTATGTTGAAGAGGGAGAGAGATAGTTTGGAAATAATAATGACTCGAGTTTGATATATAAAGAAGAGTGCATCAAGGGTAGGCCCTATTTTAATAGAAAAGAAAGTGTTAGCCTTGATGGTACATAAGCAGAACGTGGAGCCAGAATAACCCTACTTATATAGCCTTAAATAGGTTAAAGCATGAATGGCCCAGATTAGACTTGGTGGAAGGCTCATGTGAATTTTTGGGTTTATCATAGGCACCTCTCTCTCTCTGGGAACAGATCACTATCATATGCTTTTTTTAATAAGGTTGGTATCATATACCTTGTTAGTGATTTTAGTTATTTTCCTCTATTTTGATTGCTAAGTTTTGTCCATATTAATGGAGTTTGGTAGCTTTGTCCACCATTAATGTCAATGACCCTTGTTTTAGTGGCAGGTTTGGGCACCCCATCTAAATGGGATCCTCTTCTTCCTAAAAGCCCCATGGCTCGATGTTTATGATTTTTACTACCATTTAATTGCTCAGTGGCAAAGGATTAGAGAAAATGACATTTTTATATCCTGCTTCTTTGGATGGTTGGAGGAATATGATGATATTAGATGGAAGAGTAATTGGATGGTTATCCTCGTCTTGTTCAGGTAAAAAGGGTGAAGTAATTAAATTTGTTTTGGGCTCTCTGTAAAATCAATATACCAAACAAGATGGAGTGGGTACTTCTGTTGCCATGTTATGGTAGTTAAAGTGACCTGAATTATTACTACAGAAATGGGGACAGAAGACTACACTTTCTCCATTGTTGAGGAGACAATTCCATTCTGCTTCTCTGATTATGATTTGCACTGGAATGTTGTAGGCATTCAATCATATATGACGCAAGACGACAGTTTCGTCTCTCAGTTATAGTCTGAAACCCACATGCAACTCCTACAGTCCTCTAATAATAATGTTGAAGAGGTTGTAGTGTCGGAGAAATATGACCACCCTGATCCTTGTGTAATTCCTCCTCCAAACTTGTATCTGTTTCTTGGCTTTGCCTACCTATGTTGTAAAAATTTAGTCGTTTAGTTGCAAATTAAAATAGTAGTCACAAGGTTGGTTCCCTTTTATCATCACCGCGTTAGATGAGAGTATGGAGAAATAGTAGTCCTTGCTTGCTCCTTATCATTCTTGTGTAAAATTTGTTGGTCAAGTTCTCAAAATGTTGTGTCGGGTAGAGAAGTTTTTAACTACCTCGACAATTAAATACAGACAGATTCCTCCTCCGGTAAAATGTTATCTTGTGTTGTGTTAGGATATGATTATTAATTAATTTAGACTTGAAACTATTATTATTTTTATTATTACATGAATTATAAATGATTTAATACGAGAGATGTTCAACCACTAGTCTAGTCTACTAGTACTTTGTAATTGCCAGTAAAAGCAGGCAGGTATTGTTATTCCCGTACCTCCCTCTGCCTGCCCGCCTGGCTGGCTGATTTGTGCATCAACCAGTTTTTTCCTACGAGTGACCAGCTTTTCCATAATTAGAAAGCAACCTTTCAATTATGCGCAATTAGCATGGGAGTTGAATCATGACATTAATACAGATAGACAGTGAAGTAAAGTAGCATACCTTCCCCCCTGGCCATTGATTTGATATGAGTGCAACAGTTTTGCCATACATAGGAATGCTTTCTAAAATGGAAAAGATAATAAAATTTGTGTGTACCTGTACAATAAATTAATTACCCCTAGGCATGTGTTTAGGTTGATTAACTTAATCTCATCATCACTTTATTTTATCCATCACGGTACTAGTAACTAGCTAGATGAGTGAGTTGGTGTTGGTTATTTGGGTGTCGGATCTCAATTTTACGTTTTTAAAAAATAATGCCTAGGGCCATTCATTGAGTTAATATCAATTAATTAGTATTTGATAAACTATTTTATATCTTTATTATTCCACTTGTAAATATTAGTATCAAAAACAATTCCTATTTTTTTAAAGCAGACCTACAAGCAAAAGAGAATAAAGCGTGGCTACCTGTAAACCCATCCTATTTTCACAAACTCATAATCTTATCATGTTGTAGCAATAATTCTATATTGAAACTTCCACTTCCTCCTCAGCTGAAGGAAGGAAGGAAGGAAGGTTCCGGGTATTTCTCCCACTTTGGAGTTATGATGATAATTAATTTACTAACACCCTGCTCAGGACTTTATACATCATCGCCACAACACTGTCATCATTATGCGTTGCTTAATTTGTCAATAATAATAATAATAATAATAATAAAATCTTGATACGTTATATTGAGATAAATTGTAGGGTCCATCAGCGAGAACCTAGAGAAGAGATTTATAGACGTCCTCTCTAGTTTCACTCTCTTTTTTTTCGTATTTTATTCTGTAAAAATAGTATAACAATTTTAAAAATAAAATAAAATAAAGGGGAGTATAACTATGTTGTCACAAAGTGAAAAAATGGAAAATGAAGAAGTAAAAAGGAGAGATAGGTCAAGGACAGCTTAGTGTTTGAAGAAAGTAGTAATGTAGTATTGAAGGCCAGGCCGCCTCATATAATTCATTAAGTTTCCAAGCCCACCACCCTCCACCCTCCATCAATTTTTCTAGACCATGAGATAAAAATTCTAAAAGATATAAGTAAACAGTTTGAATTGGATTTGGATCATTGGATGGATGGATGGATGGATGGATGGATGGATGAGCACTATTTAATTACAAGCTATATATATATATATATAATAAAGGACAACTCCATTGAGAAATTCATGTTTTCATTTATTTATTTATAGCATGATTGTTTTGTACCATCTAATTCCATCGTACAACTTATAATTGGGCTCCGTTCCGTCCAATTATGCCGGTTGTGGGCTCTGGTTTATTAAACAAAGGGCCTGTATCTATACATACGACTACGATAACCCAACAAACAAACAAGCCCAACTTTTCGTCTATATTCCTAAAATTTAGTCCAATTATAATTGTGATGTATACATGGAAACTTATGTCCCCGGTCTTGTTCGAAGAGGCTTAAGGTAGTTGAAATCTCGTCGTTATTCAAAATTAAATAGAATAGTGAAAAAACCAAACGGACTTCAACTCACTTTCTCTCTACTCTTCGCCGGCTGAATTTTGTCACTTTCTCTTCTGTTTCTATCTCCCCATCCCCAATGACTATAATAAATACTGTTATACTTCTTCTTCTTACCAATTACATTAATATATATGGCCTCTTCTTCCTCCTTTCCCGCCATCTCATTGTTGATCCTCAGCTGTTTCTTGTCTGTGTTTTTTTGGCGGTGGCACACTCATCAACCATCGGAGTCAACCATATTTCGCGCCTTCTTGAAATTCAGGACAGTGAGAGAGCTCCCCTACTGTTCAACTTGTCGCCGCTCGTGCCGTCCTCAATCGTCTCTTTCCTTCTCACTCCTCCAGCTTCGACTTTCAGATCATCTCTAAGGTTCTCTATCTCCCACTCTGTCTCATTTATTATATATATATATGGTTCCATCTAGAGAACGCTTGCAGTGAAGCAACCTCTTTTTTAGCCTTGTGTCAAATTTTTAAATTTTTTTTTGCTCCAGCTCCTACAACACAAGGGGTTGAGCTACAAAGAACTTAGGATTGTGTTGTGGATGGAACCTATATATATATATATATGTTGACTTGTGTAACTCTTTGGTTTAGTGCTTTATTAGCCCTAGTTTGATCAGCATTATAGCCTAATTGATTTTAAATCATATTTTGTATTTGGTATTTGCTTCTTTGTTTCTCCCTATTGAGCTTTTTGGCTTTTAAATATGTTAGGCCATGGTTTTTTTTTCCCATTTGTAATTTCGATCTACAGTAAAACCTCTATTTAGTCATAGTGTTGGGACCAAATTAATTATAACTAAATAGAGGTGTAGTTATAAAAATTATTATTTGACTTAGTTTTCTTTAGTGCAAGTGGTATAGAGATAAAGCATGCACTACATAGCATGTACAAATTGAAGGTATACACATTGATAAAAGAGATGGACATAATTTCAAAAAATTGTACATATATCTATGTAGTGTTAGGATTATGCAAAGTCACCTCAAAAGTTTAAAATCTTGTATTTTCTTTAATATTTTCTCTCAATATAAATTCTATAATCCTTTAATGAAACATAACATATATTTTTTGCAATATGTAGATAATTATTACTATATGGAGTCAAATTTGTTAAGAAGGGACCTAAAAAATTATAAGAGTTTATTCCTATTTATAACTAGCCCAAGTTGGGACTAAATTTTTTATTACTATATGGAGGTTATTCCTATATAGAGTATATTACTAAATAGATGTTTTACTGTATTTTGAAAATTGAACTACAAATGCTGTTAGAGTGAATCAAACTAATTTAATTTGACATAACATTCTACAATGTATGAACCATTACTTGCTACAACTTTAGCTTCTGTGAGCAACAAAAGATTGAGCCAGTTGATGTAGTTATATGAAGCAAAGGTAAGGCCAGGTGCGCATGGGGTTTAGCATTGATGTATTCTATATGGGTAAAAGTCTAAGAATTATGTAAATAATCATGAGGTTAATGTCTTCCATGTTTAGTTAACTTTTCTCAATTTTTTTGGTCCAACAGTCTTTGTTGAAATTTTATTTTGTATTAGGCTGCAGTGCTGTAGGAAGTTAAATATTGGTGTTTCTAATACTTGGTGTTCAACTTGTTCTAACTTCATATTTTTTGAAATTGAAGAAAGACTCTTATAGTTTCAATATTTGTTTGCAGGAACGCTGTGGTGGAGAATCTTGCTTCTCTATAAGCAATCATCCTTCTTTCAGTAAACGTGGCACTCCTGAAATATTGTATGTATATTTTCTATGTTCATTATATTGCTATCTCAAATTTTAAGAGGTAACAGTAGGTTCCATTAGCAGCTTTGGTAGTAATTTTTTTAATAAAAAATATTAGCATCCATGGTTTCTTGAGCCTCGTTTTTGGTAGGTCTCAATCACTTACTAGTTGTATGTTTCATATCAATTTTATTGCTTCATACTAACTTGAGAATTCAGTTTGAATTGTATTTTTTACTTTATACTTGAAGTGACAGAAAATTTCACATGTTTGTCTCTTTTGGGTGTTTGGTGGTATTATCGGCAAGGTGGATTTGTTAAACTGAGTATTGAATCTTTTTTTAGTATTCACTCTTAGTGAATTTGGCCAGGCTCAAGTGTTATTATGTTTGCTACATTATTTTTTGTTTTCTAACAAAAAGGGATATTATGTAT
This sequence comes from Panax quinquefolius, assembly GCA_020205615.1. Taxonomy (NCBI): domain Eukaryota; kingdom Viridiplantae; phylum Streptophyta; class Magnoliopsida; order Apiales; family Araliaceae; genus Panax; species Panax quinquefolius. Next base: position 167,011,640 of record CM035153.1, on the reverse strand, counting down.
CATTGCTAAGTTACAAAATAATCCTCTGACACTTTGTTAACGCGTGAACCTTTTAATTTTATTTTAACTAGAATTAAAGGGTTCACTGGAGTGGAGCTTTTGGCTGGTTTGCATTGGTATTTGAAGTATTGGTGTGAAGCACATATATCATGGGATAAAACTGGCGGTGCTCAACTAGCTTCAGTACCTGATTCAGGTTCTCTCCCACACATTCAGGATGGTGGAATATTGATACGGAGACCCGTCCCTTGGAACTATTACCAGAACGCGGTTACATCTAGCTGTAAGCTCAAATATCAATGTTACTACTGTCGCAAGCTAAACTTTAGCGGCTTTAGGCATGTGGCTTTGTATTTCAAGTTATATAATCTTATTCCTTCATTCTTAATTTCTGGAAGATTCATTTGCTTGGTGGGACTGGGGAAGATGGGAAAAGGAGATAGATTGGATGGCTTTCCAGGGTATTAATTTGCCGTTAGCATTCACTGGGCAAGAGGCTATTTGGCAAAAAGTTTTTCAGGTCTTTATTTTCTTTTCAGTTTTTCTCTGCTTTACATCTCTGCATCTTAGATTCCTAGTCTCAGACGTCAGGAAAGGGTAAACTGAGAACAAGAGAATAATTATTATATTCTAGTAGTAGTACTTTTTGTGTGCAAGTATGTGTGCACATGAAGTTAGTTATATGTGAGTGAAGAATAAGGAGTGAGGACCTTGAGGTGTAGGTTAGGAGTTTTTACTTTTCAACATCACTTTACTATAAATAGTTGTAAAAGGAGGAGTAACCTTCAAGAAGCATTATGAATTAAGTGAATGAATTAAATGAAGAGAAGTTTGTTTTAAGTTTTCTCCTTATTTTTTTTATCTTTTTTCTCCCTCGCGATCTCAGTGAAGAACATTGAGATTTCTATTCTTCATCCCAATTTCTCTCTATATATCACTCTATATCTCTGTTTCTATCTCTTTTTCTGGTCAGGATCCTAGCTGGGCCTGACACAGACATCATACTGTTACAAGCTACTCTTTTTTAAAATATTATTTGTTAGTCATATCATGCTATAAAGACAGAGAAATATAATTCCTGTAGAAAATCTATATGTATATAAGTCACATAAACTAAACATTTACATCTTTCGTAAGTGTATGTGGTAAATAAGTTACTTACAAAAAAAAGTGGGAAATAAGGTGTTACTATTACATTTCAACTACAAGTTATTAGGTGCGCATAATTGAAAAAAAAGAAAGAACCAAAAGGTCCAAAATCATGCAACTTAACTAAACACACTCAATTCAAACACTTGGATTAAATATTTATGCGTGACAACATAATTAAGAGACATAGTTCTATTGATGCATATGGCATTGTACTTTTTTATGTAACCCATTATCCTTTCATCATTCTGGATATATAGGACTTTTTATAAACCTGAATTAATCCTTGAATTTTTGTACGAATCCATAGGCAATATATCTCAGTTTCTTGTGATCCGCTGACTTCCTTTCTTTTTTTGATATGTATTATGGCTTAAGAAAGACCGCTAGAGGGGAGACCATTATACAAGCAGTATACAAATTTCAGTGCCATATTAGCTGAAATTCTGTTCATTAAATCTGTGAAAGTTCTTTAGTCACAAGGTTTATGTTAAAAACTTTTAACTAATATTGATATATTTAAATAATACACGTCAATAATAAGGATGAAGGAAATTTTTATTTTTAAACTGTAGGTTAAAAATATGTCAATGTCTTTATGATGATTTCATACAATTTATTACAAATTTTGATTTCTGTTCCAGTTTGAAAATTTTCTACTTGGTGCTTTAGTGCAGATAGTAATAGTAACTGAAGCTTTACTTGTTCATCCTTTGGCAGAATTTCAATATTAGCAGTTCTGATTTGAACGATTTCTTTGGAGGGCCAGGTTTCCTTGCATGGTCACGTATGGGAAACTTACACAGGTGAGCTTGTAGACTTTGAGGTTTTTTCTTATATTATCTCACCAATACTGCCCAAACAACCCTTTCCCTGTAAAAGGGAACAACCTCTCTATACATCTTTGTGGTCTATAGTATTATTTTGCGTGTGATTTTTAATGCCAATTAAGATCCCTGCAAACTTCCAATCCCCAATTCTTCTCCCTTCAATTTTTCCTCATCATATATGTTACCTATGACTGATGTATATATGATCCTAGAGGTGCTGAAATAGAAATTATAAGGAGCAATATATCTGGCAAATTTTAGGAAGAATGCTTCCTCTTGAAACTTTGAATCAAGCTTTGTAGTTTGATATTTCTTTTAATCTAATACTTTTAGACCCGTGTATTGGGAATTTTGGGAGATGCTCAATTTTGTTCTCCTTCTTTAAAGAGACTTATCGATTCCTCATTTTTCCAAACTCAAACCACTACTGTTTAATGCTTATTTCAAAACTCAATTTGTTCTAGTTGCTCCATTAGAGAGACTCATCTGTGATGCACCAAACATGCTCTGCTGACTATGTTATTCTTTTTTGTTTTCAATCTCACTCTTGAAATAATTTCACAGGGAAGTCATTGTCTCCTTCATAACATTTAGAGGTCCAAACAAAATTTTCATATATGAAGTTACAATTCGTATAAAACTTCTGGTTGTACCACAAAGTATAAGATGTTTATTAAACTTCACGCAAACTAGATTTATATTTATTTTTGAACATTGCTTCTGAGCTTAAATGCTTAATTAAACTGACTTGAATATCAAGTGGAGGACTGTATCTGATAGCAAACTGTCTCTTTTCTGGCTGAGTAGTTCCACCGATCTTTCTTCAGTTTTTACATTTGAACACTACATTTCATCTGTAGATGGGTGGTCCACTTCACAAAGCTGGTTGGATCAGCAGCTTATAATGCAAAAGAAAATTCTTGCTAGAATGTATGAACTCGGGATGACTCCAGGTACCATTTATCGCAAAGATAGTTTCTTTATTGATTAGCAACTTTGATTCCCATGTAAAATCTACCATTATGCAAGGACCTGAACTAACATGGTTAAAAAGCAAAGATGCATCTGACATTATTTATATGTAGTCTTATATTGCTACATTACTGAAAGATATTGTATTTTGTAGTTCTAACTTCTCTACTAAGTCGCAACATCACGTTTAGGAGAGGTTATGATCTTAGACTGCATCAAATCCTGATCCCAAATATCTTCATATTTTGAGATTTTGGGAAAGCACATTTGCTTTTGTTACAAATAAAATAGATGTATGAAATATTGTTGTTATATTATTACAAAGAGTACTAAAACCTTATATGCTACTAGTTGAGTAGTGGTCAAGTATGTGTGGGCACCAAGCATACTTGGTGACCAAGTTCTAATAATAATATACTCCAATAAAAATAATATACTCTAATAGTTTTCTATGTAGCATTGTAATCTACCTTGACCTTTTTTTTTCCATAATAAATACTAAAATCAGTCTAAGTTAGCCAGTGTTTGCACCATACTAAACAAAAAACTTAATTTGTTTGTTTGATGCCATAAACAACGAAATTTAAATGAATTAAACCAACGTTTTACAGCCTTAGAATGTAAATAAGAAGAGCATGTATTCCACTTAAAATGAACAAGGAAATTTACTATGTGCATGGACATTGCACAAAGATACACTTACTTTTAATTCCTTGTTTGGTTTCGAGTAGGTGATAGGCTAATAGTTTGTGTATTTGTTTTTGGGATGATATTTGGGTTTGCTCCTCTGTCTTTAGCTTTCCCTCATCTTTATTACATCTGGGTACAATTCTCTCATTACTGTATATTTGGACACATTTTTTGTAGAATTTCCATTCTTCGCAATTTAAATGAGAGTAAGATAGAGAAATTTCTTTTATTTATCTACTTGGCTTTCAGTTCTTCATTTTCCTCTGCCTTTTTATATTTTGTTGAAGATGTTCCTTCAAAAATTAATGCTTTTATGTGGTCTTTCTAGCGACATGCATCAGAGGTGCAAGCATTGCAAATCTTAATCTCTAGATGTGTGTTATGTATATGCAAAAGAGTGCTGAGACCACATATGTTCGTTTATTGTTTGATGGCTTGGCGGTGGTTGTGAATTTTTTTTGGCTGTGTTGGGTGAATGTTAGGTTTTTCCATTTTTGGTTGAAGATTTTCACCTGCACATATTCTGGGTGGTGTTGGAAAGGGTAGGAGGATTATGTGGATATGTCCTTGTTTTATTATTCCGTAGGGATTTTGGATCAAAGGAATATTAGAATTTTTTTGGTCGGACAACGGATGTTGTTTTAGTTTGGGATATAATATTTTTTTTTTGCTTCTATTTGGGTCATGCATTTGAAGCTTTTTGAGGAGTGTCTTTGTTAGACCTTCATAGGGATTGGAGGGTGGTATTTCATGAATGCCCGGATTTTTTGCATCTAGCTTTCTTTGCTTTCTTTTGAGAGGGCTTCTTGTCCTCCACATGTATTTTTTTCCTTCTTCATCAATAAAATCTTGTCTTTCTATCTTAGAAAAAAATTGAATGAAATGTTGCCAATTAATATGTGTTCTCGCTCCTAATAATATTTACGTGTTCCAGTGCTTCCAGCCTTTTCTGGAAATGTTCCTGCAGCATTGAAAAGTGTATTTCCATCTGCAAAGATATCACATTTAGGAAATTGGTAAGTCCTGTCATATGCTAATATTCATCTGATGCAGCTGAATATAATATATATATATATATATATATATATATATATATATATATAGGGAGAGCTAGATTTATTTAGTTCTTGTTTATCTTGTTCCAGTATTTATGTTTTGAGAAGCTGAAGCTGGACTTCAGTCACAATCTCTATCCAATACCGTTTCAGTAGATTACAAATACCAGATTTGGCAAAATCTTATCTTTTTATTTCAAATGTTTTGATCACCAGATCAAGATCCAAATATAAATTCAGAGAAAATATATGAATTTTTTTTATTGAACTCATCTGAAGTAATCTGTTGCTCCAATAAATTAGTTGTCTAAGCCTTTTCATCTTATATCTTAGTATGCCATACTTGATGGAACCTAATTTGTGCGGTGGATTGAAGAAATTTACAGAAGTTTTTGAAGCATGGCATATAGTTATATTATTCTGGTCAAGTATTTATTTTTATGATGTCCGCTAAAAATTTGTTTTTAACTTGAGTTATTGAGATAGGACAAAAGAATTATTGGGTCTTGATCTTTTATTTTAAGGCCCGTTAGAGAAGTTTCTTGAAATTTTAAATAAAATAAGATTTAACAATATTTGTTACTCAAATGTTTCCCCTTTTCGTATTTCCATCCCCATCCTAACACTACCCAAACTAGTTGATGAAGTATTTTCCCTTTAGTATTCGGGCAGCAAATCTCCATAACTAAGTCGCTGTGTTTTTCTAAGGTATACTTTCCGGGAAATTTCAAACTCTATTTATCACTAACCTGCCCACACTCAACTTTTAGAAAATTTTGATGATTTTTGGAGCAATGGATGCTCATCCATTGAACTCTGTTTTTGGATGATTTACTCCTGTTGCATTCAAGTGAAATCATTATTTTTTAATCCTTCTTAAGGTTTACTGTTGGGAGTGACCCTAGATGGTGCTGCACTTATCTTCTTGATGCAACTGATCCTCTGTTCATTGAAATTGGAAAAGCATTTATTAGGCAACAACTGAAAGGTGCGCGTGTCTAAAGAATTTTTTCGATTGGATATAAATTTTGACTAGATATTCATGCAGCTGTTTTGTTTTTAATTTTGAAATGGCCCCTGATACTTGGACTTACTTCTTTGTTCAGAATATGGAAGGAGTAGCCATATATACAATTGGTAATCTTTCTTCTTATCCTTTCTTGCAATATTTGTTAAGGCTTCGATTGAGTATTGTTTTTGTTTTGTTTTTTTTTTAATAGTAGACATGCTTTATTGACTTTTTAAAGAAATGGGTGAAACAATATGGTCAATGAGACCAAGTTGATGACTTAATGTCTTTTTCTCATCGATCGATTGATGTTATTGAATGAATTAGCATGAATATATTATCTTTAGTTATTTACAATTTTATTTTGGGAGTAACAATGTTGATTATCAACATTGCTTCTAATTCGTTCAATGTTATTACAAATGGTCCTAATTTTTTTAGTTTTTTCTTGTTGGGGAAATTACCTTGTTACAAAAGTTAAATCTTAATACTGAACATAGCAGTTGGTTGTAGCCAGGTTCAAAGACGCGGTAGCGACTTATGTTTCGGAAGGCCATTTTTTGACTCGGTATCAGTTTCAGTATCGATTTCGGTGATACGCGCCGTTAACTAGTTAGGAGCTTCAAAAAAAAGTTTTAAAAAATTATGATTTTTTTTTAAATAATAAGAACATCAAGATAAATCCACAAAGTTCATAAAAAACACTATTTAGTGCACATAACATTGTCCGAATGATAAAACAAATATCTCGTAGATATGTTTAATCAATTTTAAAGTTGATATTGATGTTTGTCTTAGTTTAAATGGTTGGGCATACATGTTTTATAGAATTTAAGTACAATTTAACTTAGCTAAGTATATTTTAAGTGCAATTTTTTCAAGTTATACTTAATTAGGTACTATATAGATACAATTTAATTATAATTTAAGGACAATTTAGCTTAACTAATTATATATTAAGTACATTTTTTTGTATTTTTTAGTTATACTTAAATAGTTGCTATATAAGTATATTTTAAGTACAATTTAACCCAATTAAGTACATTTGAAGTACAATAATTTTTTACTTTTTCTAAGTTATACTTAACTAGGTACTACATAAGTACATTTAAATATAATTAGTAGAGAAAGGTTCGTTCTCTTTAGTCATCTCCCTTTTATAGCTTTCAATATATTTAATTTTTTTTTGTGTGGTGTTTCTCCTCTTTACACCGTGATTTCTCCTTTATTTGATCTGAAATCGTTATGTTATGTCGAGTTGTTGAAACTTCACTAAAAATTACCGTTTACATGAGTAATTCCCTTTACACCTTGATTTCTCCCCTTTATGCCGTGATTTATCCTTTATTTGATTCGAAACCGCTATATTATGCCGAGTTGTCGAAATTTCGCCGAAACTTACCCTTTACATGACTAATTTTGCGATTCTGCGGTTCGGCCCCGATCGATACCTAACCGATTCGCCAATATTTCGGTGCTTTGAACCATGGTTGTAGCCTAGTACTATAGAGAAAAGCCATGATTTAGATAATATCTGCTAGTAGAGCTCTCCTGTTTGGACTATTCAGAAGCATCTCATCATCAAAGATCCCCTAATCCTTCCTTCCAAACATTACCAAGCTCCCTTAGTAGGGCAGAAGAAGAAAGAGAGAGCTTGAGAAGTAGCGCGTTCACTCGACCGAACTTCTTCAAAACCTCGGACCTGGTCCTTCCAATTGTCCAGATTCTGACTCATTTCAGAGATTATGTCCCCAGACCCCCACTGCTATCTGCTGCTCTATTAAGCTGCCTTATAAGTATTATTTTCTTCTTAAAATTTTCTGTGTCAGCTTCCCATACTTCCCATTTTCTCACATCACTGGGCCTTGGATAACAAGACTATTATATATTAAAGTCTTAATTGTCTATTTATATTTTTCAGTTACTTGTTTGTTTAGAAGAATATTTAGGAGGCGTATTATACCTGTTTAATACTCAACTGAATCTGCAGTGATACCTTTGATGAGAACACACCCCCTATAGATGAACCAGATTACATATCTTCACTAGGTGCAGCAATTTTCAAGGGAATGCAAAGTGGAGACGGTGAGGCTGTTTGGTTAATGCAGGTGAATATTTAAAGCTATCGCCTCTCATTAGTCTGTTTAGTTTCTCTGAAGTTAGTCCAGCCAAAGATCCTGCAAAACATTAATGTCAGTGATAAAAGTAATATATAATAACAATATTTAACATCAATGTTATACTTTTTTTATACAAATGCACCTAATCGTGTGAATATCAATTGACATTGTAAATATTTTATTTAGCTAAAATCTAGCACACTATTATTTATTTTCCTTTGATTTAGGCTTAATTTGTTTTGGTTTACATTCTAATAGATCTATCTTTTGTTCTTACAGGGATGGCTTTTTTCTTATGACCCATTTTGGAGGCCTTCTCAAATGAAGGTTATATATCATAACATATTAAATTTGCTCTTCCTCTTTTATTTATTTTATTTTTATTTTGTCAACCATTCAAATGCATTATCCAATCATGTAATCATACTGTATTCATTCTTTTGTGTTCACATGCAATGCAAGCATGAAACCTATTTGGTGTTGTTTTATTTGTTTCTGTATAAGAGATTATGTGGTGATTTTTAAATGATCTCATCCAATTTCTTTAGTTTTTCTCTTTGTTTGTGTCTCTATTTTGGCATTTTTATGTATATATTGTTCTTCTGTTGCAATTGCATATGTTATTTTTGCAGGCACTTCTCCATTCTGTTCCAGTTGGAAAGATGGTTGTCCTCGATCTGTTTGCCGAAGTGAAACCTATATGGACTACTACAGAACAGTTTTATGGTGTTCCTTATATCTGGAAAGTTAAAGTTCCTTTCTAGTTGTTAATCAGTTTTTGGTACTTCTCTAGTTGATAATTAGCAGTGTAGTTACTAGTCTGTGCATGCTGTATATATTCATATCTACTAATAGTCTGCTGCCATGTAGTAAATTATTTATTGCATCTTTTCTTTAGATACATGAAGATTACATATTTACTATTTTTTATCATTTCCAAGAAATTTGTATCTTTGATTCTTATAGCTCAGCATGAAGTTCACAATTTCAAATCTGAACCATGCCCATGCATTTACATTGGAATCAGTGTTAAAAAGAACATATGCATTCTCTTTTTAGATTATTCAATTTGACATTTTCAAGATGCTAACTTAATTATTTTTTGTTTACGTTTGATAGTGTGCTATAGAGTATTGAGTGGATTTTCTTATATTTACAAGCCAATCTCTCATCCCTGACAAACATGTTAATTAACTTTGTTTGGTGAGAAGAGATACCACCTGAGCTTGAAATATTGATTTTAAAATATGAAGGTTCTTAAGTGATCAACATTAATAATCTGCTGAGAGTCGTGTCAAAAAGTTATCCACTTGAACACTTGCCATTAACCCACTTCAAACTTTTTTATTAGAAAAATAATGATTCACCTTGACCTGATATGGTGGATTCTTGGATCTTGGACTGTGTCTATATGCCAATCTACATTATTTTTCACGTTCCAAAAATTACCTATTGATGAAGTGCTAAATGTGAGCATTAACAGAAAGAGAAGAGGGAAAACACACACACACAAAAAGGTATGAAACTAAGCAGCAAGACTAAGTTACTAAACTGCCTGAAACTTTGTTGATTTGAATGTTCTCGATTTTCTTTATTTCCCTCTTGTTACTCAACCGATTCAATTGGTTTGCTGCTCAGGTGTATGCTACATAATTTTGCTGCAAATGTTGAAATGTATGGGGTTTTAGATGCTATAGGATCTGGACCTATTGAAGCTCGTATGAGTGAAAACTCAACAATGGCAAGTTTATCATCTGACCTCTTGCTTAAGGCTCTCTTACTATTATTTTCTTTTTCATTTGTATTTTTTTCAGAAAGGTACTATTATTTTCTTGTTAAATACTACTTCCATATAATGAAAAGAGTCCTATTTTATTATAATTTTTTGTTGTTGTTGACTTTTTTTCTTGGGAATATTAAGGTCTGCGTAGGTCTCACTTTGATATGATCTTTTTGAACATCTTTTTCAATATTAAATTTTAAAGAATAAAATTTATCATCGGAAAACGTTATGTGAAAGTGTTTCATATGGAAACCTTAATATTCCAGGGAGAGGGGGTGGAGGGCGGAAGTCAACTAAAATGTAGACGGTGGGGGATTTTATTTTTTAGCTCCCACAAAACATGCCAATAATATATAATCTTTGTTCAACAATCATATTGTGTAACCCTGTTTTTACAAAGTTTTTCTTGCTTTAGGTGCTTGGATTTTATTATACATATTATATTTGCTAATGGTTGTCAAGTTCTTTTGATAAAATGATTAGATGTTTGCTTTATACTAAATCATAGCATTTGATATTTGGTCAACTTTACATAATTGTGAGTCTTAATGTACTCATAACTGCATTTCAACCTTTAAACAATTGTCATCTAAATTATTGAAGCTTCTTAAAAATTGATAGGCATGTTTATACTTTTTTAAGTAAATAGTTCTGTGTATATATCTTTTTTGGTGACATGACGCATCCGACACATACCCCGACCCAAGTCCAGTTATCGGGTGTCCGATACGAATGCCATTGCTTTTTTTCTCAAACTAGTTGGGGTAGGAAATAGTTGTAATATATATACAGAAATGTATTTTTATTTTATTTAAAAAAAAGAAAAGAAAAAAGTTTACAAGATGCTATGGTATTGTGCTAACCTCCGGCAACCTATCCTCTGTCTAAGGCTTGTATAAGCAAAACATTTGTGGATGGTACTCTCTCTTTCATCAATGCAAGTACTACATATGCATAGTTTCAATAATCTTTTGAAAGAAAATAACATTTTGCATGATAGCAGTCTTGCCCTTTCACAGATACTTTTATCATTTATTTCCTCTCTTTCGCCATACTTACTGTGAAAAGTTCATGTCATTTATGATCTCACTCTACTTCTGTATTCCCACAGGTTGGGGTTGGAATGTCAATGGAAGGTATTGAACAGAATCCTATTGTTTATGATCTTATGTCCGAGATGGCATTTCAGCATAAAAAAGTTGACGCCAAGGTACCATAGACTTCTTTCTTTATTCCAAAATGTTCATATTATATCTTCTATATATGTTAGAAAGTAAGAAATAAAGTAGTAATGCTTTCTCAAGATATTAATGATTAGATATACTATATTGGTCAGATGGACTATATTGCAGTACTAGTTAGTTTTCTTACAGAAAGTTTTTCTACTTTCTCTTTGATGTTTGGTTAAACGAGAGGAACCAAGCTAGTATTAATTAACAGAATTCCTCCCTCCAATGTACTAAAAAATATGCAAATAAGGAAAACAGACCATAACTAACATGAAACAGCATTAGTCAATGTTCCAAACTTGGACTTGATGATTCAAAAAATTCCTTCAAAGTAGGACTGGGAGGAAAGGAATGGTCAAGCAAATTATGACCAACAGAGTGCATAATGCTCATCCCATTCGGATGTAAATGTACTCCTCATTTGAAGCTAACTATCTTGATATAATAGTAACTGCATTGATAGAAATTCCCGACACTATTATTTCTTGCACTAAACAGAGAGGCAATCTTGAATGCTAAGATTCAATTTTGGCATGTGTCCATAATTTTATGTGCTTATTTGAACAGTGTTATACAACCCTACTGAATCAGCGTTTCCAAAAATATGTTCTGAACTTACCTTCTTGTTTCCTTCCAGACATGGATTAATCTATACCCAAGAAGACGCTATGGGAAATTTGTTCAATCAATGCAAGATGCCTGGAATATATTATATCACACTATTTACAATTGTACAGATGGTGCATATGTAAGTATTCTAACTTGTTTAATTTTGTTTATTTTGTCACCATATGGCAATCTTGTATTTCTTCTTAATAATCTCCGCACTGGTTGTTCTTAGTTGTCCTTGCATAGTTTTAATTTTTAGTTGATACCATGTTATGTTGTTGATACCAATGTTGCATCAGGATCCAGCATACTGCATACATATCGACTTTGTTGTCTTTCTTTCCTTATATCTGTTCTCAATTGCACACGAGTAGATGCAGTCAAATGCACTGATTAGCAACTTATCTACACAGTTAAATACATTTCTTTTGTATAACTGAAAGTCTGAAACAGGATAAAAACAGAGATGTAATTGTGGCATTCCCAGATGTTGACCCCTCCTCCGTCTCAACATCTGAAATGTCCGCATTTAGACATCAAAGGAATAGCATACCATTATCAAGGAGGGATTTTCTAAAAGATACAACTGATTCCTTTGACCGACCTCATATCTGGTATTCAACTTCAGAAGTGATACGTGCACTAGAACTTTTCATAGAAAGTGGGGCTGAACTTTCAGGAAGTAATACCTACAGGTCAGCCTTTCTTTGATTTTGAATCACCTGATAGATGTAAGATTAGCTCTTTGTGTTTCTTCTCTTTTATGTTACCTTGAATTACTACTGGCTTGAGGTGCCTCCTAATACCTCCTTTATGTCATCTCTATGCATATGACTTATTTTGTATCCTTAGATATGACCTTGTTGACCTCACAAGACAAGCTTTGGCAAAGTATGCAAACCAACTGTTTTTAGAGGTTGTAGAAGCCTATAAATTGAAAGATGCACATGCACTTGTACGCATGAGCAGCCAGAAGTTTCTTGACCTGGTAGAGGATATGGACGCACTTCTAGCCTGCCACGAGGGATTTCTACTAGGACCGTGGTTAGAGAGTGCAAAACAACTTGCTCAAGACGAAGAACAAGGAAAACAGGTAAGAAGCCCTCTCAAACTTGTACATAACTAAATTCACACCTGGACAATCACTGATATGACCAAATTTACAGTTTGAGTGGAATGCAAGAACTCAAATAACCATGTGGTTTGACAACACAGAGGAAGAAGCTAGTCTGCTTCGTGACTATGGTATGTGCAAGGCGTAATCCTAAATATTATTCTCTCATTTGTTGTCCATGATTATGTGTAGTTTTATGCTTTTAGTAATCCTATTCATTGAAGAATTGCCATTTATAGAAGTGTATATATTCTAATAAGATGCACACTTTTCATTTATTGGTCTGAAAATTGTATCGGGTAATGGATGACATTGGACAAATGTTCCTTGTCCATGCAGTCTGCTGTGAATGAGATTTGTTTCTTTGCTGTGTTGATTTTTTAGGAAACAAATACTGGAGTGGACTTGTGAGAGATTACTATGGCCCAAGAGCAGCAATCTATTTCAAATATCTGAAGGAGAGTTTGCAGAAGGGAGATGGTTTTGGTTTGAAAAGTTGGAGGAGGGAATGGGTGAAGCTTACAAATGATTGGCAGAAGAGTCGAAATGTGTTCTCTGTAAAAGGTGTCGGTAATGCCCTTGACACATCTTACTGGATTTACGACAAATACTTGAGAGATTCTGACTCTGATTCTGATCATTAACTGAAGCTGCCATTGTCCAAATGAAGGAAGTTGCATTGTAAACGTATCTTCAATGCTAAATAATTCCTTCTCTATTTACTATAATATTACCTCATTCTTTGTTTATACTGTTCTAATAAGATTTGATCTACCTCAAGGCTAAACTGCTAAAGAACAGCCATGGCCAGGCTGACGGACAATTAGGCTAGGCTGTAAACTTTTAGGTAATGCTTACATAACATAGGAGGATCTTAATCCAAGGGTTTAATAAATAAATGCTCAAGGGTCAAGAGTGCATTTAATACTTGTGCTATCGGATCCTAATGACATGCGTGTGTTGCATGTTTTATCCCACAATGGACTCTCCGACTTGACTATGAAATTGAAATTTAGTCGCACACTAGTTCAAACCAAACCAATGGACTCTTCATGGGTAAAACCGTAAAAGTATAATGTTAATGGATGTTCTCTAATGATAGATTGATAGAAACATACATAATAACCTTAAAATAAATAAAAACAATGACATAAATCTCAAACTTCAAAGTACTCTCTCTGTACTCAAAAAGATGATGGCTAAAGATATAGTAATTTTTTTTTGTTTTCAAAAAAATGACATAAAATATATAAAGTAAAAGAATAAATATGTCATTCGATGGAATCCATTAGTATAAAAAATAAAAATATTAATTACTTTATATAATATTGTGGGATTATTAAGGATATATTTGATTTTTTCACTTTCTTTCCTCTATTTTATTTGTCTTAGTATGCTATGTTGTTCATCCTTTTAGGGATAGAATGATGGAGTACAAAAAAATCAGATTTATTTTTATTTTATTTTATTAAAAAAAATAGTCAATGACAAGACTTTTTTAGCAAAAGGAAGTGACAATTCCAGATAATGCATATCCAACACTGTTGGGTTGATAACTATGTTGGGGTTATCAACAATATATGGTGATATAGAGAAAACTATTTATATATAGAGATGCCTGGTCAAGCACACCAATATTATTTGTTCCATGTCAATTCTTCCTTGCAACTGGTAATATAATATTCCTTTTCATAAATAGGAAGAGTTTCATTTATTAAAATAAAAATCTTTTACAAAATAGTAATTTTTATGATACTAAATCTATTCAAATTTATATTTTAAAAATTATATAACACTTGGATCCTTTTAAATATAACATCCTGTATATTTAAATGTAAGTCGTAATTATTAAGTCGGACATATAACATTTCAATTTATAATAATATACATTTCTACAAAAAGTTATAAATTAAATTATAATTATGACGTATATGCCATATATACATGAGATAGATAAGAATTAAGAATATGAATTTAACTTATTTCATCATATCCTATACATTTTTATATTGATTGCAATTCAATTTCGTTAAATATTTATCAACATATATATCATTTTTATTTATAATTACATTATCGCGTTATTACTATTAAATTAAATACAACATAGTATAAATTTGAATTCCGAACTATTTGGTGGGGAAACTTCTGGAAGCATCAGCAGCAATACTGCGGTCGAGTAGAGAGATCGAGGAAGATTCCTAAAGCCAGGAGGCGTGGTCAATGGTTGGCCATCTGTCCTGCCAATATCTTACACGCTGTTTGCTTGACGGTCCAAATCATCATGTCATCCATGATGCATGCTCAAAATAGAAAAGTAAACTAAATCATGCATCAGTCATTACACGTGTGTGCTTTCCACATCAGACCAGCAGCCGCTTTTTTTCTTTATTTATGGAGGAGTACTAGCATTTAGCAGTTGAAGGCTGACCATACTTAATTTTCTCACCAAAATTAAGTTCTAGATTTATCTAAATGACTATATATATATATATATATATATATATAGAGAGAGAGAGATATAGCTAGCTAGCTGCAGACTCCCAACAAACAATACCCCATATATATACTTGCAATTAGTTCACATAACATAGACCTCTGTAAATCTCTAGCTAGCTAGCTCCTTAGATCTCTCTCTCTCTTTCTTATAGCTAGACTTATAAAATCAGGGAAGCAGTTCATACGTACGTTGTTGTGGTTATTAAGTACTTATTAAGGATATCGATGGCAGAACTTGGAAACAATTATAACAACTCATACGGAACATCATGGGCAGATCAATGGGACCCGCTGCCGGAATATTACGATAAATCCTCAAAGAAGAGTAGTGGTGCTGGTATGGCTTCCAAATACGGAAAGAAAGTTGGAGATGGATTAGGAAAGACCAAATCGGTGGCTTCCAATGGTGCCAAGAAGGTCAGGGAAGGCACCTCTATTGGCCTTCAGTGGCTCAAGGACAAATATCACAACAAGAAGACCACCGCCCATAATAAACATTAAATCTTGTTACCTATGTGTGTGTGTGTGTGTGTGTATATATATATATATATATATATATATATATACATATACGTTTGTATGTAGTATGCATATATTGCTTTTCTGTTCTATATCTGTTGATTTTCGTTAGTTAGTTATGTTTTTTGTAAATCATATGTAGCTAGATTTATTCCACGATTATTTTGTACCATTCCATGATTCTTTCATACTAGCCAGTTTGATCTTTCTTTTTATTCCACGAAGTAGGTAGTTGATTAGTACTTCTTGGTTTGTATCCTCATCATTAATACCAAAACCAGGATAGGCAATATGTTTCATTATTAACAAGGCTCTTGTTTTAATTTTCCTGTGCATTAAAATAGAGTTCTATATAAAACCTGAAACAGAAAACCATGTAAGCCATGTAAAACAGAAAACCAGGAAATTGCTTCTTCTATTTTGTGCATGCCTTTCTGATATGATTATGGCTCCCAGAGGAAGTGTTGTAAGATGAATTATGTAAAGCGTTACAATTCATACTTTCCTGACTCCAGAAAAGAACCAAATGTATTTATCATTTATGCATTTAACATTTGGCCATCTCTTCTGTGACAAATTGAACAGAAAACAATGCTTTATATATAGTCTATAGATTGCCCCTTTTTCTGTACTTGATATCAAAGCTTACAGTCAGAAGGGACAATTATTAGGAGAGTAATTGTATCTGATTCTTCCCAGCAACTTATGAATACCAAGACTTCCATTGTCTATCAGTAAAATTTCCTGTGACTTGATAGAAAACTATTAATCAATTATAAAATAAACTTTTCAGTTAAATGTTGGCAATGCCCTCCCAACTGAGTCATTGTGAAGTTCGCTTGGACATATAAGAAAGAAACGAGATCTTATTCACTAGCACGGATAGCACCTAAACCAATCAGCTTTGAATTGAAACTTGACAATATCAAAGAGCAATATAAAATGAATGACCAAGTGATTGCTGAAAATATCATAATCTACATGCCCCATGCAAGCAACTTCATTTAAGACCATGGCTTACAACATTCCTTGAGAATCAATTCAAACAAGTGTTTCTTTTCTAAATAGAAAAAAAAAATTGTTGATAAACCAATGCATGAATGTTTTTGGGAGGAAAAACACTAGCTGCTATATTAGAACATTATAATTTTCATCAGCAAGTATGAAAATGAGTGAGAAAGCAAAGTAACGGCTTTCTTGGCATGATTTTGGATCTACAAACCACAAATCATCACAAATTTCTACTAGCTGAGTATATGTTATATTCTTCAATCTCACACCAGAAATCATCAAAATATTTCAGTAACTACTCTTGAATGTACACACCACAAAACAAATCATCAAAAAAATTCTGTGACCGATCATATTTTTAAGTTCTCAACCCAAGTGAAGATGTATATATTCAGATGTCAAACTACCATACGACATAAAGATGAATACTCAAAAAAGTGATCATGGAGGCATGTAACAAGTTCTTGTGATTTTATGATTGAATTAGAATATGTCTAGCATGATAATCTTCAGGTGCATCACAATGAGGCCAGCACCCATATTTCTATAAGAAGTTGAGCTGATGCATAATGAAGTATAAAGTAATCAGTAATGCTAGGTAACTAGACAGTTTTTGTCTAGTTCCCTACATTTTTCTAAAGTAATACCTTGGTTATGATATTGTGGACGGTAAGTTGAGGCCAAACTTTCCCAATCAAAAACCTGCTTATTCCCTTTGTTATTATCAGAAGCTTTGGCTTTAGGCACATGTATAGGAGCAAATGGACCAAACTGGTAATTTTGTCTGGAGGGAGCCCTCCTCCAAATTATTCTCATCAAGAGTTTCACATTTCACTTGTGTTTGCAATTGTGTTTCCGTAGCCTGGTCAGTATTGGCATCAACAGTCGGAACCACCTTGCATCTCTTAAAACTGGTATTAGTAAGCTCAGTCCCAAATGTCCTTTTCTTAGTCTCAAGAATTAGATCATTAATTAACAGATGCACTTTGAGATTTTCCTCTCATCCCCAACCACCAGAAAGCAGGCCTCCTTGTTTCTGGGTGATGGGTCTGCACATTCTTTAACAATGATTGAGAAAAAGACTCGCTCATTTATTCATTTACTAGGAGATATACATAAAAGATTAATTCTAGGTGTAAAATTGATGGTTTACCAGCCTTTCCAGTACTTTATCTGTTTTGTTTTAAAATAAAAGATACATTTTATTTTTTTAGTTTGTTTTAACATTTTAAAACTATAAATTAATATAATATTTTTAATTTATCGTTATTTTTTATTTTATTTTTAATATCACACGATCATAATCAAAATTTTAATTATCATTAAAATTATATTTTATAATATAAAATTATCCTTACAAGTGGTACTATAATCTAATTTTAGTAAGAAATGACTAATCCCCATTATTATTTTTATTTTTTAGGAATTGAAAAACCTAATAAGTGGAGTAATGGGCAGCGTTTGTCAGCTAAGCGCGGACAAGGCCGCAGAATTGATTTTGAATTAGGAGGAGTTTTTGTGTGCATAATAAAACACAGTCGAGGACGAGTAGTGTATTCGTATTCTGGGTGGTGAAAGAAGATATACAACGATTGTTAAGAGTGATGGGTACAAAAGAGAGTTGCAGAAACGAGCTTCGAACTGCAATTCGTCATCTTAACGATCGTTGCCTCTACTTTGCCTCCAAATGGTACCAATCCATAAACCCTAAATCTCTCTCTATTTCTTATCAAAATCGAATCTTGAAAACAGTTGGGTTTGATTGAATTATTTCACAGGGCAGCAGAACAGTTAATGGGTATCGAGATTGACCCGGCAAAGAGTACCCCCTCCCACACAAGATTCCAGTTAGGAAGCTCCAGCATTCGCCGCCGATACCGGACCAATGACTCCACTTCCACGCCGGCCGCCGGAGTTTCCTACGTCTCCACCCCAGTGCCGGAGGAAGACAACGAAGCTATTGACAGTGACTTTTACCTTCTGGCCAAATCTTATTTCGATTGCAGGGAGTACCGGCGTGCTGCTCACGTGCTCCGTGACCAGACAGGCAAGAAAGCCTTTTTCTTGCGCTGTTATGCTCTTTACTTGGTTTGTTTCAACTCTAAACTCTCTTAAATATAACGGGGTTATGTTTCTCCGAGTATACACATTGTTATTGGCTGGACAACACAACCTAAAATGAGATTATTATTTTTTTGTCTGATAATATTTGTTTGAATCTCTGCCGTCCACTAAATGAGATGTTTATAAGTGTGGCCTCAAGTTTCATTTAAAGTAAGCATATAAAAGTTGTGTGACATAGTTGCTGAACTGTAAAGTTTTGTGAAAGAATTATCTCAAATTGACTAGTTGCCAAACAAATTAAAGAAAAGTAAGAAACAGATATCAAGGATTTTACCTCTGATGGAGTCATGTCATATATATTTGTGTGTGTGTGTATACATATGTCTTTCATGAGAAAAGTGACAATCCAAAAGTCTCTCCCGTGCCGACCAGTACCAGCATGTACATACCAATGGAAATACCGCTACCTTCCCGAATCATATTTCTAACTATGATTATGGGGCCCGTTCACCTAGTCTAAGACTAGGGATGCTAAACTTATCTGGGAAGCATGTAAGCCTCTTTTTCAGTAAATTTATCAATCTAACCTTCTATAAGCCAAAGGATAATTTCCCTAGTATATTTCTAATCTCCTTCCAATCCCATCCACTTTTAGGAAGGAAGAAGTCTGCATCGAATATCCTCCTCTCTCTTATTATTTTCATTGATTCTTCTCGTGTACCATTTTCTATTTTCTTTTGCTCATATGTTACTCAGAATGTAGGTAAATGCCATAGGTTTCCTGGAATCAGCAAAATATTCCACACAAGTTGGGTTGTAGAGTTGTTCACACTAGGTGGTGTTTGATTGCTTCTAATGCATCGTAACAGCTAACCTCTTAATGTATTTTAACAACCCACATATTTGTATTAAGAGGTCATCTAAACAGTTTAGATTCATATTTGTATCTTAATGATTTAGAGACATTCAGAGGAAATTTTTTTATCCTAATTTCACAAATTAAGATGCATTAAGAGGTGGGCTATTAAGATGCAATCAAACACCAACTCACTAAGTCATGTGACAGTAGTATTTATAAATTGACTCAACATGTCTATGTGATTTAATAAAGCTCTAATTGTAATTATCTATGCTTTCTTTTTGCTTTATAAAGGCTGGTGAAAAGAGAAAAGAAGAAGAAACGATTGAGCTTGAGGGACCCCTAGGCAAGAGTGATGCTTTGAACCGTGAACTAGTTTCACTTGAGAGGGAGTTGTCTATGCTTCGGAAAAATGGTACAATTGATTCCTTTGGACTTTACTTATATGGTCTTGTTCTCAAAGAAAAAGGCATTGAGAGTCTTGCACGTACGGTACTTGAGGAGTCTGTAAATAGCTATCCGTGGAACTGGAATGCTTGGTCAGAGCTGCAGTCTTTGTGTACCACGATTGAGACATTGAACAGTCTTAATCTCAATAACCATTGGATGAAAGACTTTTTTCTTGCAAGTGCGTACCAAGAACTCCGGATGCACAACGAATCCTTAGCAAAATACGAGTATTTGCTAGGAACTTTCAGTACTAGCACCCACATCCAGGCTCAAATTGCTAAAGCCCAATACAGTCTGAGGGAATTTGAACAAGTAGAAGTCATATTTGAAGAACTTTTGAGGAATGACCCTTATCGAGTTGAAGATATGGATATGTATTCTAATGTGCTCTATGCAAAAGAGTGCTTTTCTGCCCTAAGTTATCTTGCCCACAGGGTATTTATGACAGATAAGTATAGACCTGAATCATGCTGCATTATTGGGAATTATTACAGTTTGAAGGGGCAGCATGAGAAGTCAGTTATATATTTCAGGAGAGCACTTAAATTGAATAAAAATTATTTATCAGCTTGGACACTTATGGGTCATGAGTATGTTGAGATGAAAAACACCCCTGCTGCTGTTGATGCCTATCGGCGAGCTGTAGATATAAATCCATGTGATTATCGCGCCTGGTATGGTTTAGGACAAGCATATGAAATGATGGGGATGCCCTTTTATGCGCTTCATTATTTTAGAAAATCAGTGTTCTTGCAGCCTACTGATTCTCGGTTGTGGATTGCTATGGCTCAGTGTTATGAAACAGAACAGCTTCATATGGTTGAGGAGGCAATAAAGTGTTACAAGAGGGCAGCAAACTGCAATGACAGGGAAGCAATTGCTCTTCACCAGCTAGCAAAGCTGCATAGTGAGCTTGGGCGTTCTGAAGAGGCAGCATTCTACTACAAAAAGGATTTGGAAAGGATGGAAGCCGAGGAAAGGGAAGGGCCAAACACGGTTGAAGCTCTGCTGTTTCTTGCTCAACATTGCAAAGAGCAGAAGAGATTTGAAGAAGCGGAGGTGTATTGTACCCGTCTGCTCGACTATACTGGCCCAGTAAGTTGCATTACATTTCTTTCTATCATTATTAAGTACTGTTATACAAATCTCGTACTTGCATATGTGTGCCAACATCTTAGATTAAGCTACATTTCCTCATTGATCATTGCTGCAGGAGAAGGAAAAAGCAAAAACTTTACTAAGAGGAATAAGATTTGCACAATCTAGTTTTCCTGCTATGGATGTTGAGCATTTCCCTCCCTAAAATCTTCTCATGGAAGGAAAAGCTGAGGAAAAAACTTAAAAGAATATCTAAAGTGTTCATCTCCTTTGTACAAGTGTTGTTTAATACTATTCGCTTTCATTAGGAAAGTACTTGGTGTGGGAAATTTAGCTGAATAGATGCAATTTTTTTCTGATACTTGTATGTTTGTATTATGAGAGGATTCTGCCTTCTAGCAGATGGCTTTCATTAGGAAAGTACTTAGTGTGGGAAATTTAGCTGAATAGATGCAATTTTTTTTCCTGATTCTTGTATGTTTGTATTATGAGAGGATTCTGCCTTCTAGCAGATGACAGTACTGCGCTGCAAAAACTTGGCCTGTTGATTGTAACTGAAGTTAAGATTAGTCAAGTGAGATGCCCAAGAGGCTAATATATTTATTGACAGAGTTTTAGGCCTTGAAGACGAGTTAAATTTTGTTGTGGGACTCATTATTGGTTGGTAAATGAAACTAAGCTAACCTTCTTTGATGCGCTCATGTTTTAGCTTCTCATGTTTTCTCTTTAAATTTTAATCTGTTGCCTCCAAAATTACGTTGGACCAACACTTGGTTCCTAATTACGTTGCATATTTTGAACATGCATAAATATTTTTTGAGGTAATTGTTATTGGACACTACTAACTACTGCTCCTTTCCATTCCTAAATAATTGACTTTTTAGAGAGTTTGGAAGTCATTTATTGTTATAATTCTGTCATTAAAATTGATACTCCATCCGTTCTTTAATATAAATCGTTTTAAAGAAATATTTTTGTTCCTTAATATAAGTCGTATTAGAATTTCAAGTAAACATTAATTGTTTAGTTTTCAATATTATCCCAAGTATTAAATATAACTTTGGTTTTTACTATTCTCTGTCCAATAAATAACACCTTTTTTTTCAATATAAGGGCAATATAGACAATTGATATTATATTTAATGCTTTACAATTATTTCTTTAATATTTGTGCACAACTCTAAAACAACTTATAATAAGGAACGGAGGGAGTATGTATTACTACAATTATCCTTGTATTAATTAAGGAAATATGTATAAAGTTGTCTAAATAAAATGAGATAGAAAGATACTTGAGGACAATAAAAAAAAATTATAATTAATGCTTCCTAAAAATTTATTAACGTTAAATATATTACTTAGAAAATTTTGAATTCCCTAAAACGTCACTGGATTGAGGGAGTATTAGTTTCTATTTATCGCATGTGAATATTTTTGGTTTACTATCAAACAGAAACTGAGGGAGTATTGGAAAAGAATAATGTTATGGGTGCCCAATACGAATTTTCCTTCAGGTATGTCTGAACTAGGAAAAGGGAGGGGGAAAAATTATAGTATTTATGAACATAACCGGTTGAGCCTCGACGGATTCTCCTCCTACTATAAATTTCAATATGTTTGAACAAAATAGGTTAGAATTATAGTCAAACTAGATACAAAGTTACAAACCCCCGCGTTGCGACGGAATTATTCAATTTTTTTAATAATAAATATGTACGTACAATTAATAAATTAAAATATGATAAGAACATGATAGATTGTTGTGCGATGATCAAATTTTATCCAGAAAAATAGATGAATATACATTATATGGAGTAGTGTTGTGATAAAGTAGTGATTTTATTAAATAATAATTAAATTACAAAGGATAATATCAAAACAGTTGATATTATCAAAACAGTTTAGATTTTTAGTGATTTAGGGGATTATAAATCTAAAAAATTGAGAGAATGACATTATGCTATTAACTGTTTAGATTTGTAGTGATTTAGAAGATTATAAATCTAAAAAAATAATTAATAGCATAAAGTAGTGATTTTATTAAATAATAATTAAATTACAAAGGATAATATCAAAACAGTTGATATTATCAAAACAAAACAGTTTAGAATTGTAGTGATTTAGGGGATTATAAATCTAAAATTTAGGGGAATGAATTAGGATTTGTTTTCATCCTCATTTGTTAGGTTAGTTGGACAGTTTTGTTAAGAGTCTTAAGGAACATTAATTAGACAGGACACGTATTGAATTGTGGAAATGATATGTGTCAAGTTATGATATCATATGCTCCCTCCGTTCCTTAATATAAGTCATTTTAGAGAAATATTTTTGTTCCTAAATATAAGTCGTTTGGGAATTTTAAGTAAGCATTAATTGCTTAGTTTCCAATATTACCCCAAATAATAAATATAACTTTGGTTCGCTCACTATTTTTTGCCCAATAAATAACACTCTTTTTTCAATACAAAGACAATATAGATAATTAATAGTATATTTAATGATTTATAATTATTTCCTTAATACTTGTGCACAACTCTAAAACGATTTATATTAAAAAACGGAGGGAGTACTTTGTTTTGAAGTGGTATCATTAATTATCAATCATAAATTAACCTTCAAAGATTACTCCTTTTTTTAAGATAATAAATACTTGTGGAAAGAAGAGAACCTGATACCCACACAACCGTCGTGTATCCCAGAAGACAAATACCGCCAACTCTAACTACCAAATACTAGCCTTGATAAATTTAAATCTAATTATCTACATGTTTAAAAATTTAAATATCAGACTATTAAAATATAACGTAATGAATTGTCACGACCTTGGGGGTTCCTGTAATCTAATGTCAAAAAGAAAAAAAATGAAAAATAGATGAATAAAAAAAGTATACATTCAGCTAAACTCCAAGCAATTCTTGTTATGACAAACATTAATGATAAAAATTTCCTAGACCAATTTCTTCGATCCTAAGGGAGCTGACTGCAGTTTTGTTCCTCTTCCTGACAATAACTTCAAGCTAGGCATAACTGGACAGAGACTTTATTCGTTCAGTGCTTCCCACCCAAAAAAATAAAGATCTGGTACAATTAATAGCATACTGCATACGCACAGAAACAAGAGTTTCTTATTAAGTTGTCCAGTCGGGGTAAATGCTTATGTGGCTTCCCAAATGCATCCCATACTAGTTGATTCATACTTTACGAGCATGATCACGCCAAGAACCTTGTTGCATTGCCAGTACCTAGGATAAGAAATTAATAACTGAAACTCTCGAGACCTTGTTGCATTGCAATTATATATAACAATGATAACATGCTTATGATTTCTCACCTGGTCACTTATGAGACTTGTAGCAGAGGCAGTTTCAGTGCTTTGCTTTTTCTTACTGTCCTCTTCTACTTCTATGTCTGTATCCACAGATGGTAAAAGTGACGGAGCTCCAAACATAGCATCATCGTGAGCAGCCTTTATTTTCTCCTCTCTTTTTGCCTCCAATATGACAATAATAAATGTTGAATTAACAACAATATTCAAATGACAAACTCTTGCTAAGCCCAACTCACATGAATGAATGGGAACAGATATAAAATGTTAGAGAGAAATGTGCAGTACCTCCACTGCAGAAAACCGAAAGCTTTGCCCTATGTGCTTGACTAACTCTGTGTCATCCTCTGCAGCTGCAGATAGGGTAACAAATTTTAGTCAGTTCTCTCCCCTAAAGAGGTCAACACTAATCAAAATTTCAAATGAAATATCTTCCAGGAACATATGCATTTTGTGAGGGGAAATAATAAAAATAAAAACTTTTAATCCAGAAACTCACCAAGTATTACCAAAGATCCTCATACCCACTGTACTTGGTCTAGTGTCAGAATGAAATGCATTTATAACTCATCAAGGCTGGGCAGAATATCTAAAATAACCTTGCTACCACTAAAGTTATGAACCACTCTAAAACAACCAAACAAGTTAAAAAAAAATACAAATCTCACATTTGGTCCAGATTATCAAGTCAAATGTATTTTAACTCATTAAATATAGGTAAACAATGCCACTTAATTTATGACCATTGTTTAGTTTCTGTGATGCTTTTTAAAAACTTTGTCAAAACCTATTATTTTCATAACATAAATTTAACATATCAAACACGTTTGGCAAATACTATAGTAACTATATGAATAACATCATTAACCTTCAATCTCTTCGTCGTCAAGAGGGGCATCCTTGTCAAACTCAAACCGTTCCCAGCCAGCGCCCTTGCCATTTGTTGAATCCTTTTTAGCTGCAGATAAATCACCAATTTAACATTCATCAGACACAAAAAGAAAAGGGGGCAAAAAGTATATGGAATATTCAGTTGCTTCAATGGAACTTGAGAATATCTTTGAAACTTAAAAAGCATCTTTTTTTTCCTACAAGGAATTAAAACTTATACACAGCGACACCAAGGGGGAGCCACACAACATGTACAGAAAAATTTCCACGAAGCAGGAAAAACCCTGTGTCACTCAATCAGACAGTCAAAACCATGCTTTTAGACTAAACTCAAACAAAAAGTCTACAAAAAGCAACCACTGATCTCGGATACACCTCATTCTACCAAATGAACTACAGACTCGTGACTACAAACACATCTCATGCTCTATGTGAAATCACATTTCAAGTAGAACCACAACGATAAAGCACCAACTGTATGTAATTGTTCAAGAAAAGAAATAGAATATACAAATAGTTGGGTTTAAAAGCCGCTGGTCAACCCATATTATAAAATAAACTAGTCTCAACTCTTGCTCATACATGTACATTCCTACTTGGTCTCTATCTTCTTCTTCTTCTTCTTCTTCTTCTTCTTTTTTGGGATAAGTTCCTACCTAGCCTTTCTCCTTTTAACTAATTATCCAGATAAGAATACAGTTGCCATATATAGTAAAGAGACTAACATGAGCAAAAGTGACTCATAAGGAAGTTACTAAAAATGCACATTGAACCAATTACTTGTTAGAAAAGAAAAAGAACACAAAAAAGTAGAAATATGTTTCTAAATAAATTATAAATTCATACTACAAAGGACATAAATTACCAGTTTCAGAAAGCTGATGTTCCATCTTGGCTTTGACTCTTTCAGCAGGTGACTGTTGCAACAGAAGTGTAATTTTCATCAGATCCAACAGTTACCGAGACAAAATACCACAGGAGAAATACATGACTAACAACACCACATCCAAATGTCCAGAGGTATATACATTTAATTCCTACCAAACAATTACCACCCTGTTTGAAATTTGAAAGGTGACATCTGGATATAGGGTGAGCCAACTGTCATGGAGGACATCACAAAGTAGCTTCTTTTTTTGTTAGTGATAGATCGATATCCAAAACCAAAAATCAAATTAAGAAAAATTGCAGAAATACATGGAATTCAGGCTCTTTCAAATGGAAAGGAGGAGCTTCTACGAACTCAATATTATAATCCAGAAGTCTGCAATTAGACATAAACCAAGACAACTACAGATCTTAAACAGATCAGAAACTTATGTTAGGTTAGGTTATGCTTCATGCTTCCTTCAAGTGATTTTAAGTTGGTACTTTTTCTTCAACTTTGGTATGATATGCTTGCAGACCAAATTACAGTTTCTAAGATACTCGTGTTCTTTTTTTTCTTTTCTTTTTTAAACTCAGAACCTTGGTAAAGTAATCTGATAGCTGATTTTCTCTAGTATTTGATGAGTTGAACTTCAAGCTGCAATGCTCGATAATCATTCATTTCTCCTGCTCCCTCTTCAATAAGAATGACTGAATGAGCAACTTGAAGCAAAACTCTGGAGGAAGTAAAAAGAAATAAGTTCACATTGTTCATCTAAGAGCCCTGGCTTTCTGTCATGATAGTTTAGAAAGACCAATTCAATTTCAGTTATAGTGATCATAGCTAGTAAGATCATTAAAATTTACAAGGCCCCAATGTATGATGTTGTGTGATTCATAGCCACTGGCTTCTCTCGTTGGATCTCGTTCCCTCCTACTTTTTCCTTTAACTTCTTTCATTTGAAAGACTAAGAATCAAGCTAAAATCAAGGCTGTTATGTGGTCATCAACTCTCGGCAAAATCAACATGAATGATTGTACCAGAAGCTTGTCCCGATTTTATTTGGAATATATAATTTGGGATTTTTTGAAGGCTTGGATTTGAGCCTCTACTAGGAGAGCATTTTATCTTGCCAGGTTTTTGGGTTTAAAAAGGTCCAAGAAGGGCGAGATTTTGAGGTAGTGTGATGTTTTGTGATTCTATGGGGCTTATGGACAGAGAGAAACGTCAACTATAGGACAGATTTCAGGCATTGGATCTTTTTGAGGGAGGTGTCTCCATTTTAGTCTCCTATATAGATTCTAGACGTGTAGGGCCTTTATCAGGGGTTTCCATATATGATGTCCATAGGGATTGGCAGGCCACCCTTTATTAACGGGGGAGGGGGGGTTTCTCCCCTTTTTTTTTGCAGCAGCAGCAGGGGACTTCATCTTCATGTCCTCCTCCTTCTCCTATTTCTAATAAAATCTTTTTTCATAAAAGTATACTATATATTATAGCTACTGACAGGTGATGTTTACTATTGCTAAACTTTCAATGTTACAATCTAAGCAACTGAGTCATTGTTCAAAAGTTGACATGACTGACTCTACGGAAAGTTTTGGTTTCGGCCTTCTACCAGTTAATTCTAAAAAAAAACTTTAAATATAGCTCAATCCATAGCCTGGAATGTATCAGCTCATAATTCAGCAATTAGCAATGATATAGAAACAAAAAAAAAACAGCCAAATAGCACTGAATAATACCATATCAAAGCACTGAAATTTCAAACATATACAGTCATGAACAACAATTTAAACACCTAAACCAAAATTTTGATACAAATAGCGAAGGCAAAAAAAATTAAAATGCTCGACTAACACATACCATCTTATCATAACCTTCAAACAGTTTAGCATAATCAATTCCATCACCTTTACTCTTCTTAGATCTCCGATCTCGAGGTGATACACTCCTCCTTGTCCTTCTTTCTCTGTCTCTATCTCTATCCCTTTCCCTTTCCCTATCTCTATATCTATCCCTCTCCCTGTCTCGGCTCGAAGACCGATGGCGATGGCTCGATCGATGATCATCTCTTCTTGGACTCCGGCTCCGGTACCTCGAATGCCTTTCCCTCTCTAAATATCTGTCATTTGAAACCCTAGACGAAGATAAGTATTGGGTAGGTTTTTTCTTGGTGAGCTTGTTTTGAATGGTTGCGAGTTGAGCTTCTTTTTCAAGCTCGGAGGCCTTATTAGGGCTCGAAGCTCTGACGAAATTGCTGAGAAAAGAAGATGACGAGGGAAGAGCAGAGCCCCTTGATGGTACGGCGTCGTTTGATGAAGAAGAGAAGCCGAGACCTTGTTTAAACCTGGCCGCGCCTTCGCCTTTCCGACTGAGCTCGTCGTAGTACGCCGCTGCTTTTTCTTCTTCCATTAAATGTTACTCTATTAAGTTTTTCGAGTTTAATCACCAAAAATAATTAACTCATTGTCGATAAATTCACCGGTCTAAAAATTCATCTCGGACCGTTGAAATTGTTTTTTGTTTTTTAACAACAAAAGGACTGGGTGGGTTGGGTGAGTTTAGAGGGTAAATGAACCGAGTTAATCCGAGTATTGAGTTAGTTTGATTTAATTTATAAAATTTATTGAGTATAAAATAAGGTTTGATTGAGGTTGATTTAGCTATCGAGTCGAGCACGATTCTTAATCGAGTCCGAGTAATTTGAATTTTTCTAACGAAAATGATGAGTATCAATAGAAAATTATATTTTGAGGAGATTCGAGTAATTTATCGAATTTTAAAATGTGCTCATATTTAACTTATTTATATTTCAAATCGAGCTCGAATCGAAGTTTTAATCGAGCGAATATGAATCCAATCCGAACTGTTTGTTTATTTTAAGACTTAGGTGGGTTTTGAAATATTATTTTTGATTTCTACTACTTTGAAAAAAAAATTAATTCTTCAATTATGACAACTCAATCGGTCATTTCAACTCTAATAGGGTCTAAAGGTCTAGGTATCTAATCTTGTCAAACTCCACTTCATTGTAAAAAAAATAAAATTAACGCTTAAATATAATTATCAAACAGATTTTTGTTTTAATTAAGTAAAAATAAACAACCAAAATAGAAAGCAAACACAGATATCAAACGAATTGTAAATTTAGCAAGGCTCGTTATGTTATAGGGCTGGGAACAATTGGGCCCACTGTCCAAAAAAACAAACAATTGCATCTTTAATTCTTAAATTATTTTACCCCGTAAATAATATGAAACTTAATATTTTCACATGATTTTAACAGTTTTTATCGTTATTGTACATTTATTGCAACACTTTTTATATAAAAATATCAAAAAATCATGTAGAGATATCAATTTCCTAAAAATATTTAAAGTTTTGTTTTAGAGGGAAGAAAAGATAATATAAGGTTATTCTTTCCAAAAAAATAAATAAATAAAAAGGACAAGCCCTTGGAAGTAATTTAAGAATTAAAGATGCAATAGTTTTGGGAGTTTACATGTCGAATCAAAATTTATTATGGTTCATCTTTTAAAATTCAATTTCAACCTCTTAAAAATATAATAACTAACCAGAAATTCTAGGGCGACATTTTCTAGCGACAATTTTTTTTTTTTTATAGTATTTCTTAAAAATGTATAATATTTATTTCAATTGAATTTTTTGTAAAAAACAGTGTTTTATGTGTAATTTAGATACATTCAAAGCAAAGTGCATGCAGATGCAATATTTTAACTCGCTTTCAGATCTATCCAATTTACACATAAAATACTATTTTTTACAAAAATTTCAATTAAAATAAATATTATACATTTATAAAGGCCTACTTAAAAATGTCTCCAAAAAATAGGCCTACTTATAGGGGGACATTTAGAAATGTCTCCAAAAAATGTCCCCCTATAAGAACTCTGTAACTAAAGGCCTACTTTTGTTGGGCCGAATTGTAGCCGATCTTGGATTGTACGGCCCAAGTTAGTGAGATACAAAGTAGGTTGCAGCTATCTATCTATTAGTATATAAAAATAACTCCCTAGCTTTATTTTAATGGTAATTTATTAATTCGCCGACTTTATATTTAGTAAAATAGAAAATGAGGTTATTTGCGGGGACAGAGGTGGTAATTAATAAGATTTGGGGAGTTTTTTCTCGTGTCCAAAAATATTGGATTTGTCATTTGAGGAGGAGCCCCCTATATTTCTGGTCTCTGGAGAGCTCCCCACCTAAATATTTTTTCTTTTCTTTTTTTTTTTTTGGCTTTCAATTGCATTATAATAATTTATTCTCTCTTTTTAGTGAGAGAATTTTTTAAGAGCGCGAATTGATAAATATGTAGATTATTTAAATTTGTGTGTGTTGTTATTATCTCGGCTTATTTTTTCATTATTCGTATTGAATAACGGCTACTATTTTTAAGAGTATAGCTATTGCTATGATTATTATTTTTTATTATTATTCTTGTTATTTTATTTTATTTGAAATAATTATCATTTCAACTTGTCTGATTATAATATTAAGTAATGTTACTATCACATAAAATCGTTCACATACATATTGGTATTACCACGCGTATTTACTACTCGCACGTGGCCATATCAATATATATATATGATTTAATGGCTTTTATGTAATAGTAGACTTAATCTATAATATTTTTATCTTTCGTAATAGATCATCATTTATAGGGATAACCTATGGATGCGATTAAATTCTTTTCTTATTTTTTTCCCGTATGTTCAGTGGCGAAGTCAGGAAAAAATTTTAGTTGGGTTAAATTCCTAAATTATACCCACAAAAAATCTATTACATCATATATATATAAAAATTAGTGAGGTCAAATTACTAAAATACACTCACAAAAAAATATATTACATCATATATATATATATATATATATATATATATATATATTCAGTTAAATCAAATTATTAAATTACACTCACAAAAAATTTATTATATTATATATATAAAAATCAATTAAGTCAATTGACTCTACTACTCAACACGTCGCTAGATATGTTGGTCTTTTGTATGATAAAAACAAACAAACATAAAAGCATTGTTAGATATCTACAAAAATGTCAAATGCGTGACAATAAATTGACCAAATACTTTATATAAAATCATGATATGGTGGGAGTTATAACTTATAACGTGTTCTAATTAGCGACCGACTGGCGAATACTAGTGGTAAGTATTCGGTTATAATTGAATCGGATTGTCTATTTGATTATAATTAAATTTTAAATTTCATATAATTTCACTATACGAATAAATATTCAAAATATATACTAACCAAATAATCGAAACCCAAATTATACTATTCTGTTATTCGATTAATAACCAAATATAAACTTAATTTGACAAAAGAAAAATCACAAATTTCACATTAAAAATTTCAAACAATATTTAACCATAATCCAATCATAATAATTAATAAACTAGTTTAATAATTTTAAATTAACAATACATACGTACATAACTTATATGACAAAATCTATCAAATTCTAATTAAAAATAATATTTTATTTTTTAAAAGTTTTTAATTCAATTAATCGTTACCCAAATAATTTAATTTTCATATTCAAAACCAAAACAAAAATTGAAATATAAAATAATTATAACCGAATATATCCAAATAATTAAACTACTAAAATAAATCAATTTTAAAAAATTGATTATTAATCAATTTTATCCGGTTTTTTGCTTAGCGACAGCGAAGGCATGTGATATGCCTGTAACCAGAGCCCAGAGGGCAGAGCTTTCTGGCAGATGAGAATTTATTTGTTTATTTATTGGTTATGGGAGACATTGTAGGACCTACAAATATTTGGAGAGAGAGAATCAGACAAAAATATGAATAGGAGATATGCTAGTACCATTATTTATTTATTATTTAACCTTTATTTGTAAATTCTCTATTTTCCCAGCCCAGGTCAGGAATTAGCAACTCCTATGCATAACAATCAAATAAAGTGCATGTTATTTCCAGAATTGCAGGAACCAATAATATATTATCTTCTTCCCGCACAAAAAAATAATAATTATAACTTATTTAATTTACAAATGTAATATTTGAGATTTTTATTAATATATAATAAAATAATACTGCACATTTAGATACCTAAAAGTCATAAAGTTGATAACGGGATAAATATATATTAAGTAATTTTGTGATTCGTTTAAGCATCAAACGCTCAATTTATAAATTAAATAAGTAGTGTTTAAAATAATTTATTAATAAATAAATAAAATTCTCCACTATATTTCAAATTTTAATAAAGTTCATAAATTGATTCATCGATGAATTGAATTGTTGCCAACCATCTATGTTGAATATAATAAAAAGAACTGATATTTTTATATTATTATTTTTACATAAATAGTGAATGGATTCTATTTTTATGCAAAAAAATTAATGTAAAAATAAATATCAATTTTTTAATAAAAAAAAATCCTCTTAAATAAGATTGGGTGGGCATGGCATTAATACAAGTAAGGGGAAAGAAAGGTAGGAGTATATTTATTTAGGAGTATTTGATATGGGATCTGATTATTCACTCAAACAGAGGAGATCTAGATTGTGATTTATGAATATCATGATGATGATGATCTATGAAATCTTTTTTCTTTATGGGGATGTGGAACCTACCTGCCTCCGAATCTTATTTGACCGTACGTACAGACCAATTTGTATCTTTTTCTTTGGATATATATGGATGGATGGGGGTCTATTTACTCCTCCTTATACACTATTCTAGTCGGTGGTCGCCGCCATACCAGCACAAGCAGAAGGGCGGCTTTCCTCTTTTCATCGCCGCCGCTGGTTGGTTGGATTCATTATGAATACAAGCACAGGTTGCGTAGCAAAATTATATGTGGGATAAAAAAAAAAATTATAAAATTTAAAAGAGTAAATAAAATAATATAAAAAATTAACATTACAAAAGATCAAATAGTAATAGGGCAAAAGTGTAAAAATATTCCTCATGTTTACTCTGAAATTATATTTTTATCTTGATTTTTTTCTTTTAAAAATACATTTAATGTTACAAATTTAAGATCAATTGTCTTTCTCTAATAATAAAAAAAATTCAATTTGAAACGAAACGAATGTCTTAAAAGAATGACACGTGTCAAAAATAATGTTTAATAAAAAAATTTATTTAATCTCTTCTGGCTTTTCTCTCTTCCTCCTCTTTCTCGAATTTTCGCTTAATTCTTCAATCCCACTACTGAACCATCACTACTGGCACCGCAAACCTCAACCCCAAATTCTCCAATCCCATCTCAATTCCCCACCTAAACCACCATTACTGTCGCACTCTTCAGTCAAATAAACCCAAATTGAAAACCCCCTCAAAATAATCAATCAGACTTTTGCTCTTGTTTTATTGAATTTTAGAGAGAGAAAATAGATGATTTATGTTAACGTCAAGATCTTCTGCCACGTCTCAACCACTTAAAACGCTCTCGATCCCAGACAAGAACACGATTAACACTAAGAGCTTGACAACACTTGATTTGTCGTGGATAAATTTCGCGCGTGAGAATCGATCTGGTGTTCACGAGGTTAACGATGGAGATATAATAATCTCAGTGTCTTAAGAGATAAAAAATATCAGTTGTGAGTGTACAGACTTTTGCTTCAAGACTTCTTCTGCATGTTATACTTTTTTTGCCTGATTCTCGTCTTACCCACTACTATCCGACATACCCCCTAATCCGATGGTTCTCTCGCCGACTACACACAAAATTTCACCCACCACCACCAGGTCACATTTTTTCACCACGGCCATCCCCGGATCCCATCCACATAAATGCATGGCAGATACAACAATCAACTGTCATGTTTTTTCATCATTACCGGTCAAAGATGGAGATGTTAAAATATCTAATGGGTCGATCCCTTCAATTCTGCCCAAGCCTTTCAAAACTTAACTAAGAAAAGTCACTGAATCGGCCCAACTGGCCAGGCCCAATAGAAACTATCCAAAAAATTTAAACAAACGAATGGGCCCAATCGGATCGACCCAATATGTTAAATATCACGACCCAACAGTTTATATGCCCAATAAACCTTTACTGAGCATTAAATAAAACCCCAAACCTATGCCTAATTTAATGTCATCTTCACGAATTTTTCATAAATTTTATTGAAAATCAATAATAAAATTTAAAACCAAAATGGGTTTTTCAATCAAAACTTCATCATCCTATGTTCATCAATTGACCGACTTCTATTTAAGATATTGAGCATGAGCTACTATAAAAAAATGGCAGCACTCCAGAAGATTAATTTTGTAGTTGCTTTCAAGAATTTGCAGATGGAACATTAATAGGGAATTAATTAATACCTTCAAAACATGGAGGCAACAACACCCCGGTTTCTGTACTCTCATCTCTCTATCATCTTATGTTTCAAAACTCCATCATCCTTTGTTAAAAACTCCTACTTGATCTGCACAGAAAAAAAGAAAAAACATAAAAATAAATTTGATTTTTTTATAGCATAATAGCAGTGTGGTTTGAATTACATACATATACTACCCATAGAATATGAGAAAAGAGGAAGGGAGGAGGAGGATCGGATGAGCCTGAGCCTCATTGACGGTGATGTTGTCGCCGGCGAGGTCTTGACAGTTCATTCCTTCAATGGCGTCTCTCGTTGACTTCTCGTCCTTGAAGGTAACGAATCTAAAACCTCTAGATCTGCGCATGCCTCATTGTCATTAATGAATTGCACATTAAAAATCATATATTCATCAGATTCAATTAGATTAGGTCGATCTTTGACAAATTTTATAAGGATGATGGAGGATATAGAACGAGGAAGGAGACGGGGGGAAAGAGAAAATAATATATTTTGTTATTAAATATTTTTTTTGTCATGTGTCAACAAAATTTGTTATCTCTTCGTGTCTTGTCAGCAAAATTAGATGAAGTGTCAACCACGTTAGTTTAGGTGGCATGTCTGTTAGGGATATGGGCACAATTCATCTTAAATTTGTAACGTTAAGTGCACTTTTGAAGAAAAAAAAATTCAGAGTGAAAATGGGATTTCGAGATAAATATTAGGGGCATTTTTACACTTTTACCCAATAGTAATATATCTAAAATGTAATAACAGATGTATGTTTTGGAATATATATATGTACACAATTGTGTATTATACAGTCGACTATGGCGATGATTTTTTTTTATTATAAATGACAGCTTCAACCATCATATTATAGTTATTTTAGGCTATGGCAACTAGTAATCTGTCATATATACCAAAAAATCCGTCATCATAAATTTCTTATGTAATCTGTACATATATATAGATCATATATATATATACTTCTCTCTATATATATATATATATATATATATATTCATAAACTTTGATCTGCTAGAAATATTGAAACACATTCTTTATTAGAAAGTTTTAAAAAGTTTATAATAAAACGGAAACACAACTTTTTTAAAAAAAATTAAAATATTTAAGTAATAATTTATATGCGGTTAAATACATTTTCATCACTTAAACTATCACTTTTTTTTTTGCACAAGTGACCTTAATATCAAAAAACTTATAATAGTAGCCTCCAAGTACATTTACGGAAGCAAAATTGACTCTAAATCATTTTTCGACCATAAAAACAATCGGATTACATGACGTGTCACGGGGAAAACATGTTATGTACAATTTGATTGTATATGACCGTGTAAATACCATTGACAATACGGTTAATTATGAAATACAGTCCCAATATAAGAAAGTTAAAAAATTGTTCACTTAATAACAATTGGAAAAACTTATTTGAGTAATAAGGTAGAGCTCTGTGAGTAGAAAAATAATTAAGCTTGATAGTTCTACAAATTAGAGAAAAATTGTGAGTTTCTGGCTCTCGACCAGGTAATCGAGGTTCTAAATAAAGTAAAGATTAGCGGCTCAAGCTTATAGAGCAAGAACTAAACAGTAAAGATTATCTAGGGCAACATTAATAAACAATATGTGAAACATTGACAACATGTTGAAGAAGCTAAATTTATGTAGTACAGTTGAATTGGTTACTGAAAAGGGCACACTAGCATCATGAAAATAAATTTTGACCATTGCAAACTTATGAACTACATGGCTATAGTTTGCAAAGTTTGACCTTAAGCATTAGCAATTTCAACGGTGATGTGTTGTATCAAACAATTTAATGTATTAAATTGTTGAATGGAAATAAATTCTCGTTTGAATTTTTGTGTGTGTGTGTGTGTGTTATATTTTCGTGTATGATGAATTGTGAATGTTATATTGAAGTTATTTTGTGAATACAATGATTTAGCATATGGATTAAAAGTATTTTTTCAAACAAATTGACTCTATGATTTTGATCGTTCTGGCTTTTAATACAGAAACATAAAGTGAATTATCAGATGGTATAATGATTTAACTCTATGATACTGGACTTTATGCTTTGCAGTAGCTCTATGATAGTAAAATAACTTTGCTTCTTTACTCTACGATAGTAAAGTGACTTTACTTCTTTACTTTACGATAGTAAGATAACTTCAGTCTATACTCGACGAACTAATATTTTACTCAATAATCTTAGAGTTCTCTTTACTTTACGATAGTAAAGTGACTACAAGATTTTATTCAACGATGTTAGAGTTCTCTTTGAGTACTTCACTTTTTTATTCTACAATAGTAAAATTACTGTGATTTAACTCAACAATCTTAGAGTACTTCACGGTAGTAGAGTAGTTTCGGTCTTCTTTACTCAACAAATTAAGCTAAACAATATTCGTTTAGTTGGACAAAAAGAATGTAAAAGTTTCGGACCTAACAATGTGTTTTGTGTTGGCTTATTTTCTGAAAAAACTCAGCTTACTAAAGTGATTTTGTGTGGCTCTGTTTTTCATTCACAGTAGCATAAAATAAAGAATTGTCATGCTCTGTTCCATTGAATTCTATTTAACAATATGGAATAACATTACAATACTCAAAAAATAATACTCCATTATTCCTTTATAAATGTTATCTTTTCTGTGAGACCAAATTGAAGCAATGAAACTTTCATGTATGATCTTTCTCCTTCCTTCTCTTTTGTCTGCTCTTATACTCTTTCTCTTTCCACCTGTTGGACTGAATTGGAGGGAAAATAAAAGTATTTTTAGTTGGCAGAAATACATATGGTGGGGTAAGAGGAAAATAGGTATACGGTATTAATTTTGTTTTAATGATAAAATAAATTTATAAAAATAAATACACTGAATACATGTTTTATCTGAAAATTAATTTGAGATTATTTTTAGTTACTTAAATATACTTTAAAGTTGTTATCATAATTTTTTTTATATTAAAATTATTTGTGTAAAAAGGTTGAAATTTCGAACAACATAACTCTATTTAACCTAATAGTAGTAATAGCTCCTCTTAGCATGAAGTTTATTTTTAAATAAGTTAATAAATTGATTAATAAAATATTGATACACATTGAACCTCGTCTGCGTATCAATATTCTATTGACCAATTAACCAATTTATACAAAAATGAATTTTCATGCTGACCAACTCCGGTAGTAATTAACATACGAAGGTACTACAACTACATATGTATTTATAGGAAAATGATAAAGTCTTGTCTAGTGGTAGAAGTGAAGTAGGAGTAGTATTGAGTTGTACTAGTATTTTACATGGAGTATTCCATTAGTCATTTGATTGGACTGTCAAGCCTTTGACTAATTCTCAGTCAAGTCAACCTCCTACTTCAAGTCTCTCTCTCTCTCTCTCTCTCTCTGTTTTTGGGTACACGATGAATGAAGGCAGGAAGGCAGGCCCAGATTAAGACAAGACATATCAATGCAATGCTTCCATTCCAATATAACACCAAAATCAAATATTACTTATTTCCTTACCTACTCTTTCTATATATTCTTTCGCTTACATTTTCCTTCGAGCAAAGACTATTTTTTTTTTCTTCATATTTATGCAATTCATACGAAATTATTAAATTTCTTTAAACATTACGCTGTTTTGGAACTCAACAATTAACACTCTTTTTATTTTATAAAAGAATATAATTTATATAAAAATAAAATTACATTATAAAAAAGGATCCGATTACTATGTTCATGGTAAGTTAGTTAATTGAATAATACAGTATTAACACGCAGAAAAAAATTATCTCCTGCTTACATGTCGAGATTGTATTGATCAATTAACCAAAATTAACTTCATGTTAACCACTCTCCACAAAAAATATCTTATTTTTTATTGATTAAATATATATTAGCATAATGTTCTTAAGGTTTGATTACCTCTTAATAACTCTGCATCCGATTCTGTAAGAGGGTAAAATTATTTAGTAAAATTTTGTTTCTCTTAATCGGTAAGAGGAATTTATAAATATAAATCATTAAGAGATATCTTTTAATGAAAATTTTAAATATTTGGAACTTTTATAAATAGAACTGATATTTCTACATGTTAAAATGATATTTTCACACGAGTCTTGTGGCCTTACTCTAAAATTAAGTATATCGCCACCCATCTTGGCCGCCACTTACATGGTACGTAAATTCAAATACAAACTTAATTATACATCGTCAGTAGTATAACGTACGACAATACATAAACCGAGAGTTCTAATAGGAATATTGTCATTTAGACAATATCCATACTCAAGAGTCCTCATTACATTTATTGTCACACTATTTAATGTAATAGTGAGGACTACTAATCTTATCTTCTGACCATCACTCTTTTTCCCGACTCGTCCCAACTATATTCTCATTTCACGAAGAATAAATGGTGAAAGAAAGGGTGAAATTTCAACTAAATTTCAAAAAAAATATTATGACTAAGATAATGCAGAATAAATTATCATTAGCCTTCAACATGTTAAAAAACCGATAAAATACAATAGACAACCAGGTTTAATCATGCGGTAACGAATGTGCAATCCATTAAAAGAGTCAAGTAGAAAATAAAGTCTACTATCTTTTAGGTTTTAAAAGGTTTTCATAAATTTTTATCATTAAGACTCAGTTTAATGAATAAACCACAATATCTAATCATCCATGTATTGGCGGCCAAAGATTTTCATCAAATTATCAATGGTCATGACTATACTTAATCACCCCCAGTCATAATCATACCAAAAATTATCCATCATCGCATTACACATGCCAATCGAGGACTTTTATCACATCATTTATAACAATGGCGATTATACTTAGAATGATCCTCATGCCATAATCATACTAAGTTCATCTACGCACGTAAGCCAAAAGATAACATAATATATCGTGAGGATGATGACAATGACATAATAATTCAATAAAACAAGTTCAAGAATTATTTAATCCAGAATTATTAACGTCCAAATTGTCAACACGACATCTTTGTTTTGTAGAGTAAAATTCAAGAATAATCGTAAGAATATTTTCATGAAAAGATATCTTTGGATGAAACGCAAATATCAAAGATATTCTACTAATTTCATGGAGTATAGAAGTCAAAGTTTTAACCAACCCAGGTATAATAAAGAATGGAATAACAAAAGAAATCACCACGCATGCGGATTGCATGGCATACGGAGTTATTCCAATAGAATAATAATAATCTTAAACCAGGGTCGGTGAAATTCACAATCGCAAGATGATCCAATGTAATAATAAATGATGAATAATAAACAATGGAACCAGTCCTGTTGTAAAACACACGCACATGATATTCCAAATGTAATAATAAATGCGAATAATAAACAATGGAACCGAATCCTGTGTAAAACACGTGCATGTAATATTCCAATGTAATAATAAAGAATGGAATAACGTAAGAAGATCACCAAGTATAGGGGATTCAGCAGATATCAAAGTTATTCCAATGTAATAAATAAGAATGGAATAATATAAAGATTTCACCAAGTATAGGGTATCTGGCGTATATAGGTTATGTATAGGGTATACCACTTTTACGAGTTATTCCAATGTAATAATAATGAATGGAATAACGAAGTTCTCTTCGTGAATAAGAAAATAATAACACCCTTTACGGATGCACAAATAAATAATACCTCTTACGTAAAAGACACCGGATATCAAAGTAGTGAAGTGCTGTATCTTCTTTCTTCTCTCTATAGATTTTTCTCTCTATAAACTTCTCTCTATAATTTCTCTCTGTAGAGTTTCAAAGAATTCGTAAGAAAATAATGAAGGAATGAGCTTCTATTTATAGGAAAATAGAATGCATAGTAATTAATCCATGAACTATCAGTTGATTTACTTTAATCGACTATCCATATTTAAAGCAAAATCTTTTAAATAAAATATAATATATTCTATTTATATAAAAACATTTTACTACTGCAAACACTATGCAACACTATACAAAACACTACGCAACACTATATCGTAATAAAATATAATATATTCTATTTATAGAATAACTTTAATAAAAGATTCATTTTATATAAAAGATGCTTCGCTTTTATTACGTTAATAATACTGAATAAAACAAAACGTCATTATCGCTATAATAATTCATATTATTAATCGTGAATAATGGAATCAAACCGAGTGACTTCTCACATAAGCGTCAATAATCAATACCGGTGTCTTCTTATCAACCACACGTATTCATCGTACTTTTTTCTACCGAAGTAGTTCAACAATATCAACCAGTAAAACTTCCGTCGTTATTTCAATAAAATATTTTTTGTCGTTTTCTCAATCCGACAATAATTACATTGTGGGGTCCACCAATGATTGAGCCATTGTACGAATATTCCTCGCTAAACCTAATATTCTCCACCCAATCGAATATAATATAACCACTTGCATACTTTGTAAAATTTATAAATACTACCACAACTATAATATTATCTCAAATTCACACCATAATACTAAAAATTATTTCGACAAAATTTAAATCTTTATTGATAAAATCTGGGGTCTCACAAGTCTCTCTCACATAGAGGTGCTACCCACTCACTATTCATGTGATAGGGATCATATAAAAATGTTAATTTTTATGTGAAAATATCGATTCTCTATAAATATTGTACTCATTCCATTCCAAATTTTAAGATCATTATTAATTTTTAAAAAATCAATTTGAGTTATTTTAAATTTTAAATTGATATTTTTAAATTTAAAAATTATTTAAATATTTTATACTTTTTAGTTACCAAATATTTTTTTTAAGTTCAGATGTTATTTGTGACGCTTCCAAAATAAGTATACATCACCTATTCTGAATCGCCAAATACATGGTACAGAATATAAATACAATCTTAAATATACAACATGAGTTGTGAATTTTAATACAATGTCTTCTAGACAGTATTCAAACTCAAAATAGTCCTCAATACATTTATTAACACACTATTTCATAGAATAGTGAGGACTACTAATGATATCATCCTGGACCGTCACTCGCTCCCCGACTAGTCCTCGCTCGCTAAGTTCTCATTTCTGAAGAGAACAATGAAAGTAAAAGGGTGAGCTCAACTAGCCCAAAGAAGAAATATTATGACTAAGATAATGCGAGAATAAATTATCGTTAGCCAACAATGTTAAACCGATCAATATAACAAACATCAAGTTTAACTGCAGCGGAATAAGCAATCCATTAAAAGAGTCAAGTAGAGAATAAAATCTACTATATTCTATGATTTAAAAGGTTTTTCATCACTTTTATCACTGGGACTCAGCTTAATATATAATCCACATCATCCCTGCACTACGACCAAAGATATTCATTAGTATCACAACCACAAATTATCTATGTACTACGGGCCAAGGATATTCGTGTATTCATCAATGGTCATGATCATGCCAACAACTGTCCATCAATGCACTATGGGCCAATGAGGACTTTTACCACATCATTTGTAACATTATGATCATGATTATACCGAATAATCCCTGGTCATAATCATACCAAGTCCATTTATGCACTACAGGCCACAGATGACTTTCAACATAATATAAACATGAGGATGATGACAATGATATAAGAATTCAATAAAACAAGTTCAAGAATTAATTTATCCAGGAACCAATAACGTCCAAATTTTCAACATGATACTGCTTTGTGGGGGTAAAACTCAAAAATGCTTAAAAGAATATTTTCATGAAAAAAAAACTGGATGAAGCGCAAATATCAAGGATATTCCACTAATTTTATAGAGTATAAAAGTCAAAACTTTAACCAACTAAGTATAATAAAGAATGGAATAATAAAAGAAATCACCAGGCATGCGATAGATCAAGCATGTACGTGTTATTCCAATGTAATAATAAATAACGAATCGAATCAAATGCGTAACGCATGAGATAGGATATTCCAATAGAATAATAAATAATGGAATCAGGTTATGCGTAAACGCACATACAAGATATTCCAAGAGAATAATAAATAATGGAACCAGGTCTTGCGTAAACGCACAGACATGATGTTCCAACATAATAATAAAGAATGAAATAACATAAGAATTTCATCATGACATGCGGTCTTGATGTATGAGTTATTCCAACATAATGATAAATAATGGAATAACGTAAGAATTTCATCAAGTATGCACGGTTACATGCATTTGCAAGTTATTCCAACATAATGATAAAGAATGGAATAATGTAAGAATTTCACCAAGTATGCGTTATCAAGATGTATAGTTTATTCCAACATAATGATAAAGAATGGAATAATGTAAGAAAGAATTTCACCAAGTATAGGGTAGCAGCGTGTCAAAGTTATTGAATGAATAATAAAGAATGGAATAATGAAAGTTCTCTCCATGAATACAAAAAGAAATAATACCCCTTACCTTAGAAAAAACTGGATATAGGAGTAGTGAAGTAACAAAATACTTTTTTTCTTTCTCTATAGTAGTTTCAATTGAATTCGTAAAAATAATGAAGGAATGAGCTTATTTATAGGAGAATGGACCTGAATAAGTAATTAATTCATGAAACGGTCAGATTGATTTACTTTTAAGCAGACGGTCCATATTGATTTACTATGCAAGATTAATAAAATATTCTAATAAAACAAATCTTTTAAATAAAATATAATATATTCTATTTATAATCTAATAAAACGAATAACTTTATAAAAGTATTCTATTTTATATAAAAAGATTTTACTATCGCAAATCTTATACGCAGCATTATGAAACACTATGCATAATAGAATATTATATATTCTATTTATAGTCTAATAAAACAAATAATTTTATAAAAGTATTCTATTTTATATAAAAAAAATTACTATGCAAAACACTACGCAGAGAACATACTATGCAAACACTACGCGTAATAAAATATAATATATTTTATTTATAATCAAATAAAATAAAACTTTATAAAAGTTTTCTACATTTTATATAAAAAGTTTTGCTTTATTACATTTATAATAATAATAAAACAAAACTTATTACCTTTATTATAATTCACAATATTAATCGACTGGGTCGCTCTCGGAAAGAGAGAGACTTTCCAATAAGGATTTATCCCTATTAGGCATGCAATTAGGTGATCAAACCTCTCCTCGGCGTAACTTCTGAGACATCGTTAATATTGCAAATAATAATATTAATAACTTTGTTATCTCAATTATTGATTTAATAATATATAAAATATTAACAATAATTGAATCAAATAACGTGAGATACTATGCAGCAATAATTGAACAAAATTGAGTGACTTCTCACATAAGCATCAATAATCAATACGGTGTGCTACTATACAACCACGCATATTACTGTACTTTTTAACACCGGGTGTTTCAACAGTTACCGGTAAAACTTCTGTCGTTATTTTTATAAAAATATTTTTATCGTTTTCTCAATCCCACAATAATTCTATTGTGGGGTCCACCAATGATTGTGCCATCGTACGAATATTCCCTGTTAAAACGAATATTCCCCGACCAATCGAATATTATATAACAACTTGCGTACTTTGCAAAAATTTTCACATATCACCCTTAACTTTAACCCTTTATCAATTTAACCATTTACGAAATAAAATTATAATTATAAGAAAATTGAATACTTTCATTTCATAAAAATTTGGAGTCTTACATTATTTCACTCAAATATTCTAATTTATTAAGATATATTAACCATTCAGATTTTAATTACTTAATTTTATCAAACATCACCGAAATTTAATATTACAATTTTATAAATTAGACTAGATGTATAAATGAGACTAAATGAGCTTAAGTTTATAATGAATAAGCTAAACTAATATATTATAATTGTTAACGCCAAGATCTTTCCACGTGCTCCAATCACGTAAAACACGTCCAATCCTGTATAATAAACACGACAATAGCAGAAGCTTGATGGGCTTCGATCAGTGGAGGA
Organism: Panax quinquefolius; assembly: GCA_020205615.1. Lineage (NCBI taxonomy): Eukaryota > Viridiplantae > Streptophyta > Magnoliopsida > Apiales > Araliaceae > Panax > Panax quinquefolius. The sequence continues at coordinate 166,967,135 of CM035153.1, read as the reverse complement.
TAGCTCCAAATATAAAGTCGATCTGAAGCGATCACAAGGTTAACAATGGAGGAAAATAATATCTAGCATCTTGAGGGAGAGAAAAATCAATTACCTTTTCTTGTGTGATATCCTTGTCAACATATACTCTCACGTTCAGTTTCTCGTGTCACCCACTCTCCTCTGACACAGTCCCACCACTGATGATCTCAGCCGACTGCATGCAACCCACCTACTACATCCCATCACTGTTTGCCACTGCCGACCGACTAGATTCCATCTACATTAATACCTTGCAGACATATCAGTCAACTGTTATCTTACTCATGATTTATCGGTCAAAGCCCAAATGATAATACTAATTATCTATTGGCACCGGTCCAATGACTAGGCCCAATATCTTCAGGACCCGATAAATGAAACCCAGTAGATAAGTCTATTCAATCTAGTCCACTGCATAAAGTATCATGGCCCAACAATAATAATAATTATTAAATGAGTTAAGCTTAAATAAATAATTAAAGCTCGAATTGAGCCTAAATAAATTGTTCTCAAGCCGAGTCTAAATATATTGATCTTAAATATAGTCCAAACAAGACGAGTTTGAAATAAATATAACATAATTCGAACTCAATTGGTTAACATTCACGGATAAAAAGACTTGCTTAAACTCCGTTAGTTAAATGTTAAATCGAGTATAAATTTGTTACGAACAACTTGATTATTGTACAACTATTTGGTAAGAATATATTTAACAAGGGTGGATAGTATGAAGTTAATTTTGATCAATTGATTATTACAGTGTCGATACGCAGACGCAAAGATATATTAGTCACATAATTAACTTACCATGAAATTAATTTTATGATAACCGAATACAGTCAAGTCAAACTTTACTAAAAAATTTAACAAAGTTTTTATAAGTGAGTTATGATGACGTATATAAAAAGTTATTGAAAGAATATTTTATCTAAGATTTTGTGTGCTTACGTGACACTATCACGTCAAACTTTGTTAAAAAATTTAAAGTCTAAAATAAAATTTTAAATTTTTGTATAAAAATAAAAATTGTGTTAATTTATTATAAAAAGAAAATATATTAAGTTGATATAAAGTATTAAAAAAATATTTAAGCCTAATGGTAAGGGGTCAGAAAAAGAGACAAGTGGGATTGTGCGAGGTTGATTTGCAAAGATCTCTCTGTGTCTCTGTCTGTATGTATGTATCCCCCAAGATCCCTTTTTGATTCTTAAACTGGACTAGATTTCTCCTTTCCACTTCCATCTTTTTAAATTTTATTTATTTATTCTCTCTCTCTCTCTCTCTCTCTCTCTCTATATATATATATATCTATATCTATATTTATACTACTTATACAGTCTGCTGCAAATATTTACACGTTGCATATCACATTTATGGTAGGAGTTTAAAGAGAGCGAGACTGTCCCTTGGTTTCTTCTTTTTTCCCTACATAAAGTATAACGTACATACAAACACCACGCGCATTTCATTATACAGTATTATGGCCTTCAGAACTGTGCGGAAGAAAGACTCACCGGAGACGGCGAAGAATGTTACCGATAAATTGGCGTCGGATTCGGAAGAGCTACATGTTCTTGCCGTTGACGATAGTGTCGTCGATCGAAAGGTTATTGAGCGATTGCTTAAGATTTCTTCCTGTAAAGGTTAGATTTTTCCCATTTTTTTTTTTTTAAAAAAAGAGCTTCTTTTAATGCTTTGTGTTTTTTTGGTTGGTTAACGAAGCCGATTGGATTTGATTATTTCAGTGACGGCTGTAGAAAGCGGCAGCAGGGCTCTGCAGTATCTTGGTTTGGATGGAGACAAAAGCTCGGTTGGATCATTCGATGTAAGTAAGAGGATAATAATAATAGCATTCTCTCTTTCTTTTTTCTTTAATTTTATATTATTGGTATTTTTTTGCGTGTTTCATTTCTGAGCAACTGAAAATTACAACAAAGTTTCAACTTGAAATTTCTGCATGTATTAATGAAGAAGTAGCGAGCAAGCATAGCATTATTAATTTTTCCATATTTCACAAATTTGTTTCACACATCACCTATGTTATGTGTTTGGTTTGTGATCTAAGATTAAGAAGAAGCAACCAAACAAAACTCTACTTATTTACTCTGTTTTTTGTTTTAATATTTTTTGACAAGAGACGAGTTATTAAACAAAACTGACCTTTTTTAATGCTATTTTTTTGGGTTTAAATGTGTTGGTTTTTTTGGTTGGATTTGTGATAGGGCTTGAAGGTGAATCTGATAATGACCGACTATTCTATGCCCGGAATGACTGGCTATGAACTTCTTAAGAAGCTCAAGGTTAGTTATGTCGATTTTGTTTTTCTCAAGAACCAAGATTATTTCACACTGTTTTGGTTTATGTTTCATGTGTGTCATGCTTTAAAAAGAAAATTGGCAAGGATTAGAGATTTAAGTAGTTGGTTTTAACACTTGCAAAATTCAAAATCTTGATTCTTTTCGTGCATTATTATAAAACAATAGATTGAAGATCTATTATACTGCTATGTATTGACGTTGTAACAGCTTTATTTCATTTTCAGCAGACTTCATCGACACTGAGAAAAATACCCGTCGTGATCATGTCCTCAGAGAACATTATGACTCGAATTGATAGGTATTTTCTTACTTCAACCATCATAATTTTTGCATTTACCTTGTAGAAGGTAGTGCCATTTTGTTGACATCAAGTAACAAGCTCTAAATCTGTAGATGTAACATGTTTCAAATCATTGTAGTGTCTTGTAGAAAAAATTGTTGCGCGTTAGACCATCTGCTGATATTTTTTTAGATTTGGCAGATATCCCCTCGATAATATGTGAAATACATCCAATTTTCATAATTTCAAATGTCAATATGGAAAGAAATTTGGACAGTTACTGATGCACTGTATAGTTGAGAGTCCAATATTTTTTCCCAGGACCAATACATTCTGGCCGTGCTTATACAAGTTTGATGATCAATATGCTCATGGGTCCAACCTTTCTAGCAATAAAGAGTTTCTCTCTTAACGGGCTAAAACAAAAAGAAAGGATGCTAAAGTTTCTTGTCACACGCTTGGATATAGTTACCTCAGTGGTCATTCGCTGTAATATAATACTATGCCTTAGACATGTGACTTCAAATAATTAACACTTGCTAATAGGCAGGACTTGCTTATGTATTGATGATGATAGGTGTTTGGAAGAAGGGGCCGAGGATTTTCTTGTAAAGCCAGTAAAGCTTTCAGATGTGAAGCGCTTGAAAGAATGCATACTGAAAGGGGAAGGAGATAACAAGGAGATACAGATGCACAAGAGAAAGCTAAACGATGATCCGTCATCAGTGTTGCCACCGGTGGGAAAGCTAAATGATGATCCGTCATCAGTGCTGCCACCAGCAAGAAAGCTAAAAGACGATCTGTCATCAGTGTTGCCATTGTTGCCTTCACGCCTTGCTTGTGATCTATCACCATCCATTCTACCATGTCCATCATCCTCAAAGCGACCTAGATTATAACAGATTTGATCAACTGTTCTTTGTTTTTTGACTACCATATTTTTGCAATCCCCTACCCATGCCCCATGTGTTTGTTCTTTTTTTTTGATGGATGTAGATGATTCCTTGTGTTTCGTTTCCGTACTAACACTCGTTGTTCTACATACTTAAAGTCGTCATTTTTGAATACACATGAGAGGGAAAAAGAAAAATGTAAGAAAAAAGTTTGGGGATGATATAAATTCCACTTTTTCTTGTCCAATATATTGTTAGCACAGTTTGAAGATACGGTAGAGCTTCATGCCCAACTTGTACTAGTGGGCCTTTGATCTCTTTATTTTATTTTGTTTGAAAAGTGAAATATTTGTCGGCTTGTGTGTCGATATTGTATTTGATTAATTGATTAAAGTTAATTTTATGCTAACCACTCTAAGTGAAATATACCTACAATTTGGATTACCATAGATATGATATCTAGTCTCTCCCTAAAACGAGAGTTCTAGGGATCTTTGAACTGAAATTGTTCCAATTTTAGCTACCTCTTTTTCCCCTTTTTAAACTTGGCTTAAATACATTTAAGTCTCTCAAAGTATGATTCCTTTTACGCTTGGTATCCTAATGTTTAAAATTTTACATTACCATGTTCTAAACAAAATTGACACTGAAAATTTTTCTAGTCAAAAAAATGTTTGAATGTTGACGTCACCGAAAATACGTATTTTTATAATTTTAAATGTATTTTATATTAAAAAATTAATACATGTATATCTTTTACATATTTATTATATATTAGAGGGTAAATATATCAAAACACTTTATAAAAATTAAAATACCAAATCAAAATAAAATATTATCAGTATTAAAATATACAAATTAGAAATAAAATACAAACAAACTAATTAATTTTTTTAATGGTAAAATACAATAAAATGTTGCAAATTATAAAAATACGCATTTTGACGACACGTAAGTATTCAGACATTGTTTACTTAAGTGTGTTTGGAGTATGTTAATATAAAATTTTAAACATTAGAATCACAACCAAATCCCAATACTATTAGGTTAGGGCCACTGTTTATAAGTATATGTTTGGGCTTAGCAGCAATAGAAGAATAGAATAGCTATTCTTTTTACGAACGGGAACAGGTGGGTCATCTCATTTGATCAATTAATTCTAACGAATATTTGAAGTATTTTGGAAAGACTGAGAATAAGTAGTAGAAAATTATTTTCAAGTCAGTGCATATCTTGATCTCCTTTTGAAAGAGGTAAGATCCGGTAAGTAAATCGGTAGTGTCTAATAATAATAAAATAATTCAATTTCCATTTGGCTGTCATCTGATCTGGGTCGATTCATTACTTATCCTGCACCAACGTCTGAAAACGACCGAACCAAGAAAAAAGGAGACTAAATTTGGAATCCAACGGTATTATTAGGAACTACTCCTAAAAAGGTGATTTTTAGATTTAAGAACCCACCCAGTGGCCATGTGAGTGAGTCTGTCTGTCTGTCTTATACTACTACTACTACTACTACTACTACTACTACTACTACTACTGAGTTTGTGCTCGTTCTGCTTACAGCTTGATAAATGACACTCAATTAGGCCGACCCCTGAAGGGGAAAATTTACTACTTACCTCTCTTAAACTCTTTGGAGGATTGACTACCTTTGGCACTAATTGCAGAAAGTATGGGGCTCTGGTAATAACTCAGCTATCTAATTGCAGTAATGCCCATAAATGAATACACCTTCCAAGGACAAGGAGGACATGCAGCTAGCTTTAAATACGGTTGTTGGTTCACTTACTAGTCTTGTTCCCAACCCAAAATGCCGACTTCCTCCCTTCACTCCATCTCCATCTCCATCAAATAAAATGTACTAGTAGTAAATATGTAGTATATACTAGTAAGAAATTACTGGTGGTCCAATCACCATTTCAGGTATAGAGAGAAATATGATTTAGGACTTTCCTCTCTTTTTTTCCCCTCAGTTAGTTAAAACAGGAAACTTACACCTCTTCTTCCTGATATACGAATTAAAGGCCCTTTTGTTGCGTACTTGCGTTGGTGGAGAGGAGAGTGGGCTACCTGCTGTTTTGTTTAACAGACAGGCAGACAGTCAAGTAACTGATATACAAACAAAAACATTAAACTGAAGACAATCCGAATAGGATAAGTTAAATCAAAAACTTTACCACCAGTAAACTCACTCCAAACCAACCAATGATTTTGGAATCCAAAATTGGATTTTATATTTAAAATGTACTAATTCCTTTGTGGAACTAATAACAGTTGGAGACGCATCATATTTGTAAATTGGACATACCAAGACACAAGAATTAATACACACGTCGTCGCTACGAAATGGATTACAGAGAGAGGACAAAGTATAACATTAAATCAGCCGGCTAACTATTATAAACTGCGTGTATGTTTTAGAATGCATTAAGCAGCGGGCATTCTGGTCATTTCACAACAAGTCTGAGTAATTAAATCAACCCAACCAACAGGAACAACTATCTATGAAACTTTCAGCAACTAACCTCCAAGAGCACAAAGCAAGAACTTCCATCATCAAGATAAAAAAAACTACAAAAATTTGTCCCCTTCTCTGCAGCCCTCCTCAATTCCCACCTCGATTCAGCAAGGAGTTCTTTTGACTTCTCTTGTTCTTCCCTTGTTTCTCTCTGAATCAAGTTCCTCAAGAAAATACTTTGCTTCCACAAAAATTGATTGCTCTAGTACTTGGCACTGTAAATAATCTTCCCATTTCCGGAACAAATGTCCGCCACAGAGGCATCATCATCACCTCCATCACAGGATGGAACAGTTGTTAAAGTCATAGCAGCCACGGCTGCAAGTACTTTACTTGTTGCCAGTATCATCTTCTATTTCGTCTATAAATATGCTATGGCTCGAGAACGCCAGAAAACCAAAATTGCTTCAAGTTTTCGAAGAGAAGCAGCGGTAGATCATCAGGAGTTCACTCAACAAGGTAGAGCTTTGAAAAATTTAGTTGTTGATGATAATTGCAAGGATGTGCTTTGTTTGCAGAAACTTGAAGGTGGACAACTTGGCTGTTTTTCTACAATTTGGTTTAATCCCTTGGAAGAAGAAGATAAGAGGCTGGATGGTAGAGGAGAAAAACCAAATATGTTTGAACCAATCCAGGAATTTCCGTTACTTCATGATACATCGAACATTATTCATTATACAGAAATAGATTACCTAGGTTCAAGTCTGCCCACTCTACAGCATTCTCAGCCTCTGGCTCAGCTACCTCGCCCTGTGATTCCAGACAAGCAAACTCCACCACGTCCACCGCCACCGCCACCACCACCACCACCTCCGCCTCCACCTCCACCTCCACCTCCACCTCCACCTCCACCTCCACCTCCACCTCCACCTCCACCTCCACCACCTCCACCAAAAAATTCAGTAAAAAGGAACCCCCCGGCACCACCTCCACCACTACATCGAGGTGCTTTAATTTCATCATTAAAACCCCCTACTGCACCAAGAGGGAAAGTCAACAGCAGTAGCAGGGCAGAAGCTTCAACAGAACAAAGCTCAAAAGGGAATGAAGTCCAGTTGAAGATGAAGCCATTACACTGGGATAAAGTCACAGCTAATGTTGATCATTCACTGGTCTGGAATGAGATCAATGGTGGTTCTTTTAGGTAAGTGGGATCCATTAAATTCATCATTTCTTGCATTTTCTTTCCATCCCTTCAATGAATGACATTCTATTCATTATGTGCTTCTCAGATTTGACGATAAGCTTATCGAAGCTTTGTTTGGATATGACGCTACCAAAAATAAATCACCTGAAATCAAAAACAATTCATCAACTTCAGGAAGTTCCGGTTCAACTCCACCTTCTCAAAGTTTTATCCTCGATCCTAGGAGATCCCAGAACACAGCAATTGTACTGAAATCTCTTACAATCTCTCACAAAGAAATCCAAGATGTCCTCCTCGAGGGTAGCGGACTCAATTCTGATACCTTAGAGAAACTAACAAAAATTTCTCCAACCCAAGAAGAAGTAGACAAAATCCTCCAATTCAATGGCAATCCATCAAAACTTGACGCCGCAGAATCTTTCCTCTACCAGCTCCTGAAATCTGTTCCATCAGCATTTATCCGCATCAATGCAATGCTCTTCAGATCAAATTATGACCCAGATATCTTGCATCTCAAGGAGTCGTTGCAAACCCTCGAATTTGGATGTAAAGAACTAAGAGCTAGAGGAATTTTCATAAAACTTCTTGAAGCCATTCTCAAGGACGGTAATCGCATGAATGCTGGTACTGCTAGAGGAAATGCACAAGGCTTCAACCTTAGCGCTCTTCGAAAACTTTCCTATGTGAAAAGTACTGATGGGAAGACTACTCTACTCCAATTTGTAGTGGAACAAGTTGTTCGAGCTGAGGGTAAACATTGTGCGATCAACAGAAATCAGGGGCCGGGAAGACTTAACACTCAAGATAGCGAAAATAATGATCAAGATTCAGATTGCCCGACAGACAAAGAAGATAGAGATAAAGAATACCTAATGCTAGGTTTACCTGTTTTAGGCAGCTTAAGAACTGAATTCTCTAATGTCAAGAAAGCAGCCACAATAGACCCTGACACTTTTATGAATGAGTGTCCAAATCTCATACTACGGGTCATTGAGATTCGGCAACTAGTGACACAATGTGGAAATGATGAAAGAGGTGAGTTTGTAAAGGAAATGAAGGGGTTTATAGAAAAATGTGAAGAGGAGCTTAAGGTGGTGAGAGAGGAACAAACAAGGGTTATGCAGCTTGTGAAGAGAACAACGGACTTTTATCAAGCAGGAGCTTCCAAGGACAAAGGGGCACACCCACTTCAAATATTTATATTTGTGAAGGATTTTCTAGACATGGTTGATCAAGCTTGTACTGAAATCACAAAGAAACTTCAGAAGAAGAATGTAAAGGCTGTGGAATCATCACCACTGCTTTCACCGTCAACAAGGGCTTCAGTAATGTTCCAAAACTTGCAATCATATTTTACACCAGAAAAGCCCGGCTCAACATCTTTCAACAAATCAGAGGATGATTTCTAGGGGTTCTTCCCAGTCCTATAGTAATAGGAATAACACAGAAACATTAGAAGAGGATGTGTTACGTTCTTTAGAAAGGAGAATGTGGATATTTACATTATTTCGTAAACGTTTCCGTGCATTTGTTTATATGTTTCCTTATTTTGGAAAAGTTAAGTTAATAATTCTGACTATAACCAACGTTGAAGAAACTAAAAATTTAGTGAACACATTATGGCTGTAATCTTGAAACATTAAATACTTACAGGATAACTGTTAACCATGTGTGCTGAATGTAGAAAGAAGGGACAAAAAATTGCAAAAGGGACTGATACGCATCAGCATGGCCAGGTTCCTCTGGAAGGTAGACAGCAAAAATGGTGATGAAAGTGCTTATCTGTTCAACTTTAAACCGTTCCAAGCAATTGACATGGTCTGAAGGCAAACTGCAAATCCAACATCAAGTTTCACCCAAGAATCTGCAGTCCTGAGTTAAGAGAGTTAGAAGGCCATCATTTTGATTTATAGCTTTCATAAAAGAATCCCCATGTGTAAAATCCTTGCTTTCCTGACTAATTACACCTAGAATTTTTTAGTGTAGAGAAGAAGGGAACAATTCTATCCTAGATGTTAATGACCACAGAAAAATAATATGGTCCTATTGCCTGAAACCTAAGAAAATAAACCCAGAATCAACTGGAAGTGATGTCAGATGTAGACCTAAGCAAACCAGTGATTTGAATATAAACTATATTACAATATCTATAAACCCAGTTGAATTTGCTCATGACAGCCATCTCATATGCAACCCGACAAATCTCTTAATCTACTTGCTGTTATTTGTAACGTGTAATGATAATAGAGATAACATGTGAAGGAAGATGACCTCGTTCTTTAATTTCTTTCTGTTTAATGTGAAAAACCCACGGTAGCAGAGTTGTGAAGCAGAGAGAAAGGGTAGGGTGCCAACAAGAGGCTCTTGGCAATTTCTGCATCTTTTTGGGTGGGTCGGAAAATAACAACAGGTTTGGTATTTTACATAGCCCAAATATCATGTTTGCCTCAAAATATTTCGACCGAAAGAAATGATGTGTGATTGATTATACTATTACTATATCATAAATTATTTATTGATAAAAGTTACATTTAGACTAATTTTATTTTGTATCAAGGTCAAATATAATACTCCACTATTATTAGGTTCATTTTTCTACTTCTTTCGGACGGACTTTGCTGTTAAATATTACTTCAAAGATGGATTTGCAGTGATACTACTATTACGTGGAACAGTAATTAGGTCCAAATCTTGATGCCTCTGTGGTGTAAATAGAATCCCCCGTTCAAATCACTCTTTATACACCCATTAAACAAAGAAAACTCATATTTTCAATGACATTTACTCCCTCTATCTACTCAATATTCATGTAAAATGAATTAACTAAAAATATTAATTTTATCTGTTCCCTGAAGAAAAAGAAGGAGAATCCTATTACGAGGAAAAGCTTGTGCCTCTTGGAATAATGACGCAAGAAATTGTAAGGTATTTTCTTGGTAGTCTACTTTTCTTAAGCAGACCAAATTACATCCAAGTCAAGTAGACTTGGAGTCGATGGTTGTCCAATGACCAACATACCCATAATAATATTACACACCTATTTTGGCTAGAAAGTAGAATCCCCATATCGATAGGGGGCATTCCAGTAATAATACCATATCATTCATCTCTTTAAATTCCAGCCGTCTAACCAAAGAATGGAGTTAAACAGAAATGGAGGCAGGCAGGCTTGAAGAAAGTATAGGGATGACAGATGAGCTTATCAAGAGAGCTTGTTCTACAGCCATGAAAGCCCACAGGTCTGCCGGGAAGTATTACCTTCAGGACAAAATTCGCGGCTCACCGGAGGTTGTGTTTGGGTTTGCTGGATCATGGTCTGCGAATGATTTGTTTAGAGACGATTCTTACGGAGAAACAAACATCAGTCGTCAACTGTTTCCATCTATGAGAAGTATCGGCAACGATGAAACTGCAAAGGTGAACAAAGCATTTGCTGAAAGATTTGAAGATATTCTCAAAACACTCAAAAATGAGGTAATTCAATTCTTCATCATACTTGTCTTCATTCAATACCCAATTAAGATGATTACAAATATCCTGTTTACATCCGCATATGCAAGTAAAATACCAATAAAATTTGACCCAGCCCAAAAAAAGCAGCAAAAGTAGTAATTTTTTAGAAGCAAATTTAACCATAATCTATCCTATGATGTATTCTTATATGAAAATAATACTGATATCAAACTTCAATTTCAGGTGGAGAAAAATATAAATAAGGGAAAGCAAATAGCGTTTGCAGGGCACTCCTCAGGGGGGCCAATGGCCATATTCGCAACCCTTTGGTTCTTGGAGAAATACACAAGAGCAGAAGGCCTTCAAATTCCATGTCGTTGTGTGACTTTCGGATCCCCACTTACAGGTGACAAGATTTTTGGGCATGCTATTACGCGAGAGAACTGGTCTCGTTACTTTGTACATTTTGTCATGAAGTATGACATTGTACCTCGTATAATGCTTGCTCCTCGCTTGGCTATGGAGAACGAATTACAGAAAGTTCTCAATTTCTTCAAAAATTTAAAATTCCCAATTTCCCAGAATGAAGTTATCGCTAATGAAGCTCATGCTTTTTTCATGAATGTCATGAGAAATGCATCATCTGTTGCAAGCCATGCTGCATGCAACCTCATGGGATGCACAAATATGCTATTGGAAACTTTCTCTAACTTCATTAAACTTAGCCCTTACAGACCTTTTGGCACCCATGTCTTCTGCTCTACAAATGGAAAACTGGTGGTGGTGGAGAATCCAGACGCTGTTTTGCAGATGTTGTTCTATTGTTCTCAGTTGAGCAATGAAGGAGAAGGTGTAGAGATTGCTATTAGAAGCTTAAACGAGCATATGTTATACGAAAAGGAATTGCAGGAAAGCTTGGAAATGCAAACTGTAATTTGTTTAGATCACCTTGAAAAACTTCCTTTGTCTTCAGTTGGCAACACATTGGATGAGGTTACAACAGTTAACACAGCCCTAAACGACCTTGGCCTAGTAAGTTTCAATCATTTCAACTCTTTTGAATAGTATTGGTTTATTTTTTATCATTCTGCAGGAAAAAAAAGATAATCATGCAGCAATAAAGTCTAATACTCTGCCAACTTTATAGTTGCAAAAGGGAACATTTAAGATTTACACCGTTTTGACTCCAGCTAATTAAACACATTAAAACTTACTTTATGATCTTGATATTCCAGAGCACAAGAGCCAGACTATGTCTTCGCGCTGCTGGCGAATTAGAAGAGCAAAAGATAAAAAATCAAAGCAGGATTGATTCTAACAAGACTATCATTGTAAAGGCATTACACAAAATAGAAGCATACCAGAAGGGATATGAAGTGCTCGGAACGAATTATTACGATGCCTTCAAACTTCAAAACGACCCCAAAGATTTCAATGCTAATGTGAGTAGGCTTGAGCTAGCAGGCATATGGGATGAGATTATTGAACTGCTGAAGAGATACGAACTTCCAGATGGATTTGAGAGTTGCAAAGAGTGGATACAGCTGGGAACCAAATTTCGACAACTTGTTGAGCCCCTAGATGTTGCAAACTATTATAGACACTTGAAGAATGATGACACAGGACCCTACTTGATAAAGGGTAGGCCACGACGCTACAGATACACCCAGAGATGGCATGAACATGCTTCAAGGATGCAAGTTGAATCAAGCTCAGGCTCCTGTTTTTGGGCCGAGGTGGAGGAACTTCGAAATAAGAGATTTGAAGACATAAAGGAGAAGCTTGAGGGTCTAGAGACAAATGTGCTAAAATGGATTAGTAAAGGGGAGCTAGGCAAAGATGTATTTTTGGATGGATCCACCTTTGCAGAGTGGTGGAATACTCTCCCCTATCAACATAGATCGACATCTTGCCTTGCACAGCATATAACTAGTTAGGGAAAGATATTTTCCTACCTAGGGCTATAGCTGAAGTTTAGACAACAATTAAGGTTTAATTGATATCTAAGGTCCTGCCACTTAATACCCACACACCCCACACAGAGACAGATCGAGAAATCCTTCAACTTATTTGTGTGTGTTTTTATCTTTTGTTTAGTGTCTTTCTCTTTTGTTCCACTATTGGTGCACTACTTGTACCCTTCTTGTTCCTTCTTTCTTTTACTGATAAAATCTTCTTTTTCTATCTAAAAAATCAATAATAAAAAAGTAGACCCCTCGTTGATTTTCTCAGCCCTTGCTTATACTGCAAAACACACTAAAAATTCTTATACATTAAGTTGTTCAGTTAGCACCCAAAAAAAAAAAGAGTTGTTCAGTTAGCTCCTATATAAAGGTTAATATTCTGTTCTGGAAAGGTAAAGGATAGCATTCTTAAGTCATGTGTGTGCATGAACTTTTCATTGGATTACGTGAGTGATATTAGAAGCATTCATCAACCTTTACTGGAAAAACAACCTAAACCCTCAAACCAAAAAAATTAATATTAGCTTCTTTTACGAGCAAAAAATAAGTTCAGTAGTACCATCAGAGCAATCATCAAAATTTGCCCAGATACAAAAATCAACACTAAAAGAATAAATCCAGTCTGATCTTGTCATCCCCTCATTTCAAGCATGAGTAAAATGCTTGGATTTACCATGACCAGCCTTTTCTAATTTGCAATAGGAGGCAAATGAAGTTCATTCTTAGTACCGCTAGGAGATCATTATTAAACCCAAATAAGTAAAACTAGTTTAAAAGTTTTCGGGAAATTGGTAATAAAAGACACCAAGGTATTTAGGCACTAATATAGTTATCTATTTCACATATCCTATTCAAGTAAAATTTGATGAAGTATGTCGACACATTGTGTTGATCGCAGAGTACAACCACCATATGATACCTTAGTTGATGCCATAAATACAAAACTATTTTTAGCATATACAATAATCTATAAGAAACACTATCCTGGACTCCTTGTTTCTAAATAAAGATTATTGGACACAATCGACATTTGAAATTTCTGACTGATTTATAAGCAAACTTCCTTTAACTGTCACAATCTTGGTCAGAGCAATAGACTGCAGCATAAATGTTCACTAAATCAGCAAGTTAATTTCAAATTCAACCAACCACTTCAAAATCTTAAGTAGGTAAAACAAAAACAATAGCAGTAGGTACAAAGAACAATACTCAAAAGAAACAACATAGTCATAACTTGAGTCTTGAAAACATCTCTGAAAACCATCCACCAAGTGCAGAATTTCTTAGAACGTTATTTTCATACATAATGTTTACATTTCAAAAAGACAAACTGATAGAGAAAATCATGGTAAGTTAATTTGAATGCTCAAGTTATCAGCAGTCTATAACGAAGCATGTTTGAATATAAGTGTACACATACATTGTGTCATACACCAAGCTATAGATAGTTGTCCTAGAGTACATTCTTGTCTGTCTGTATGAAACATTAAGATATATAAAAGACAAGCAACTAGAGATCACGAGCAAGCAACTATGTTCAGTCACCTTCCTCAGTCAAAACTAAGTTAAGAACTATAAACCAAGACCAGTTTAACAAAGAATTGCAAAATCCCCTTCGTAAAGGGCCTTCCACAAACTTGTGAACAGTACACATGAGATAACTAGCTTCAGATTCAGTAAAGCACTTTCCAAAAGTATCAAGCAGCGATGTGCGATAAATACCTCAAAGATGTGGACATATAGGGATCCTAGCATGTTCTAAAGCAGTGTGACGACAAGCATATGTGGAGAGAAAGGACCGGACCAGGGTAGGAATTGACGAGAAGTTTTATTTTATTTATTTACTTTGAAACGAGTAGTTATTCAAAACATGTGCTTAACTGGGGGAATTGTCACATGAACAACAACAAAACAGAGCAACTGAATAGGAGAAACAAAAACGAGACCTATGCCTGCCAAGTAGGTTTAAGAACCATATACAAACAAACCACATATCAAAACAAACTACTATTCATCAAGGAAATTATAAAAACAAACTACATATCAAAAGGATCTCAAGACAAAGTAGCTTGGAAAATATGATTAAGTTGACTGACCTCAGGTATAACTCTTCTGCCATAAAAGGAAGCAACTCATCAGAATATGCTGCAGCTGCACAATAGATCTCTCTATCCTCAAAGCACCTAATATTCATTTTACTCTGTACAGTGCACATCAAGCATGTAGGAGATAAAAATCTCATACCTTTTGTACAGCCTCCTGACTAGAGAACTACATGCTCTCCCATGAGAACAGCCACTTACACTGACATCAGCTTCTGTGTAATAAAGACACAGAGAAAATCAGAAGCTCCTACCCACTTTTCACAATGCCATAGCAGATGAATGATTATCTCCTTGGTTCTGCGGCACATGTATCAGCAACTAAGCATAAATTTTCCCTCCTCAAGTAATTGATTTTCAAAATCGACCCTAGCTCATGTGTCCAAACATAATAGAACCTTACATACGGCGAACTGATGCAAATCTTCCTACAAGAGCCAGGTAAAATTAACAAGTCCATATTCTAGTACCAATCATGAAAATCATAAAAAGTTCCTCAAGTGTTAAAAGACCATACCAGATGCTATCAAACCACAGAATCCACTAGGAAATAACTACATCAGCTATAATTAATACTACGTCTCAAACTTTATGCATCATCAGAAAAAGAGTAGCATGTTCTCTCTGTTTAGCTAATTACATCATCAACATTTGGCTTCAGCATCACACATGATCCATGAGAGCCAAACACCAATGTCAAAATCATCAAGTTGACCTGTCACAAGCATTCAGAAAACTAATAGAAGACATTATAAGGGACAATTTCATCGCAAAGAGAAAGAGGTGTCCTAACAGAAGAGCATTAAGCACACAACAAAAAGAAACAAGCTAGTACTTTTATAGAATCATCAAGTTAGCAAAATATTGTACTTATAAGAAGGCAAATATAATTCCCAAAGCCAGATTCCTTAACCATCTTCTCTAACAAAATCAATAGGAAACCAGTTCTTAATAGTGTTAAGGCAAAGCATGACCTTATACTTGATACCAGGAATTTTACAAACCTTTCCGGTAGTTTTCTACTTTGCAGTCACTCCACAACTCTCATCCAAAAGACCAACATCAAAGAGGCGGCAAGAATTTGGTCAAGATGACGAGTACAATTCATGAGCTAAAATTATCAACAATAATGTCATGCATGGCCTTCAATGCCTGTAGGTTCTGCCGTGGGAAAAATCCCATCATCGAATTAACTATAAATAAATCAGTAATTCTTTTATTAAAAATGTCTTTAGCAATCTGGTGCTCCCAAAATCAAGTTAGACAGCTAGGTACCACATTAATTCTCTGAGGTAAAAAAGGGCATCTTGTGTAATATGCACATCAGCACATATAATCTCTAGCAAGCAACTTTATACTCTCTTCATTCATAGGAAAGAAAGAAAAAAATCAATGGAAATGTTAGTGTGTTTATGAATAAATGAGCTCAAAAAGTGATCAACAAAACCAAAGATTTCTGAAGAGTTCTGCTCTTAACAGCTTTCTTGTCTCTATTTTTTCTTAGAAAAAAATTGCAAGTCTCAAAAGCGTCAAGGTAAATCAGAAAACTTAAAATATCTATGCTGAAATGATCCAAACGCTACTCGGAAATTGGGAATTGTGGTTTCACAAATATGAACTAAAAGAATTTAAAAAGAAGCCCCTCCTATTACTACTTTTAGCGGGGCAGTGTGTGGTCCGGGGCTTGAGGGGTCATCTAAGAAGAGCCAAACCTGGTGAAGACAATGTACTTCTAAGGGGGTCAAGGATATGGAAGCCAAAATTAAGATTCCATTTACACTAAGTTACATATTTTTATTAAGGGAAAACCCCAATCTCTTACAAATGCACAAGCACCTAGAACTATGTCGACTCTTCACTTTGGCTAAAATACCCGTGTTTGACACGTGACACTCGGACAAGGGTATGGGTGCTGGACACTTCATTTTAGTGTAAAAAATTGGCAAAATTAATGAGTACCCGTGTCGGACTCTTCAAAATACCGTCTCCAACGCAAACTCCATCCAAGTTTGTGTAACATAGCTCTGCAATGATCTCATCCACACCAACAACTTCTATTTAAATCTCTGAAAGGAAAACTATAATCTTTAGAATTGGATTATATCCCGTGTCTTTTGTTGTCAGTAAATTATTCTGATCTCACTTATCAAAGGAAAAACAATCCCCAAATTAACTTACCATTAATAATATATCAATAAGCATTCTCCCTGAACTCCTCATACAATATACAATACAATTTGGACTCCAATGGTACTAATAAATCATGAATACATAAATTTTACTAGTACAGCAATATTCACAAAGAAAACTTATCTAAGAAAAAGAAGAAGTCTTCTTTATATATTTTTGTTCTCTTTTATCTTTCTCTCTTTTCCCCTCCCTCCCCTATCTTTCTTTCGTTTCTTAAACTTGCACATAAATGTATGTATATTCTTTTTATATATATGTGGGTTAGTTTTTTTTTTTTTAATTGTCATGTATTTCTGTTCTGTTCTTTAATTATTTCAGATCTCTCATAGCTGTACTAATAATTTACATTATTTATCACTTTGAGCACAATATGAACCCATACACATTGCTGAAAATATTATTTCATGAGACACTAAAACCACTTAAAAGATATATATTTTACACAAGGGAATTCTTATTTACCTTAAAGAACATGACAGTGCGCACAATTTAAAGAAACATATTTTCTACTTTTGGAATCCAGGCAATTTCAACATAGAATTCAGGTTTGTTGCTTCTACTTCTATATAAGCATTACAGTTTTAATTGTGTTTTTATAAATAAGTTACTTGAAGTAACTTTCATACTTGAGTCAAGAGATTGCACATTCCCACCGAGACAGAATCCATGCTTGACCAGTGAGCAAATAAATCCTTTACATGGATGGCTCAAATGAGCTCTTCTGGTTTGCACTCTTAGGATTGTTTAATTGTTTTTATTCTATTTATTCGATCTATTTCTACTCTTTTCTTTGTTTATTCATTTCTTATTTCTTTATATTCATTTTTTTTCTTTTCCTCTTTCCTTGACATTTACCCTCACTTAGGTATTCATTTTAAGCCTACGCCTACCAATTTGGCATTAAAGTACACGTTGAGTCTTAGTTTCTTGCTATGTTACCTACATCAATGCTATTCCACTTTGCTTCCTATTCCAGACCAAACACTTTAGTACCTCCGGTGAATAAAATTTTAGTCCTTCATGCAAATCAAACAGGGTGTTAAGGTCAACGTCACAACTTTAACCTCGTGAGTTACTCTCATATGAACCTTAGACTCAAGGTTCAACTACATAAAATTCTTTATACACATTACCAGAACTTAAAAAATAATGAGATTTTCCTCAAAGAACATAATAAAGTACAGCTACCAAAACACTTTATTTATAAATCAAAAAGAGAACATATTACATGTAAAGCTTATCATTACCAGTTTATCGAATACCTTGAATAGATTTGACTTCTCTAAATAAATCAAGTTTATCCCGAATTCAATGTATATTTGTCTACAACCCAATGTGCCAGCAGGATTGGGACAAGAACACAAAGTTGTAAAATTAATTTGTGTCACTGAAAATGGTTGAAATATAAGTTTGACAGCAAGGATAATAAAATCATATTTCAATCAACCTAAATGTATTGAATTTCTATACCACCTTATCTATTCACATACCAACAGTCTTCTACATCATCACATGCACTATAGAAATATGGACCAAACTCAAACAGGAACCAGCTTAATCGCCTAATGCTACAAAATCACAACCCTATTAAGCACATCTACGGCTAAGATCAGAGTCTAACATTATAAGGACATGCAAGACATGCAAAAAGAGACCCATCATACATTTCAAAGCAAACAAGGACTTCCTAAGACCTTGTAATCATGCTAAAAGAACGAGCCAATCGGAATGTTGGACCTCCACCCAAATTTGCATTTCCTTCTCCCTTGTCAGCATCATAATCATACTGCTTCCTGCAACCTGGACAGCGACCATCCTCCTCAAGAATCCTCTTGTGGCAGAAAAGGCAAAGTCGAAATCCACATGAACAAGGGAGAAAACATGAATCAGTAAAATCCAGATCCTCACAGCATATTGGACATGAGGCTGGAGCAGATACAACATTCTTGGAGACCCATGCTGTGCCTCCATGTCCACAATGCCGATCCGATTTCATAGGGAAGCTATGCTGCTTAATTAAATTAGGCAGGCTCTGAGGGCGAAATGCATCATCAGGTCTCCATGTCCGGCTGTTTACTGGCTTTGGTTTGGAGATGTCTACAACTACTGGACAATTTACTAATTCAGGTGGAGAATATGACCGGGCGACATTTTCATGCTCCGGAGGTGATTCGGAATTATGATTATGCTGCTCTTGCTTGTCATCAGTAGCTGTCAAAGCATCAGCAACAGCCTCCCAATCGTCCAAGCACCCTTCATCCTCTTCTTCGCTTATGTTTCCAGAATAAGACCGACCACTGCTACTGCTCCTACTGCTACTGCTCCTGCTACTCCCGGTGAAATTAGTTCCCGAGCCGTTACTCCCCACAATACTGCTAGTGTGACTGGTGGGACTATTAGAGGACGAATCAGAATCGCTGAAATTGTGCATCGATCCATCATTCTCTCCGTCTCTTGGACTAATTTCCAAACTCCCAATAGCTCGTTCCCTCTCTTTGGGTGCATACATTGGGGGAACATGGAGCTCTCCACTACCATTTGATTCCTCCTTACATCCCTTGTTTTTCACTGCACAAGTCAATGATTCAAATATAAGTTGAAGAAAACAAAAGAAGAAAGAATTATACACACAAAATCATCAGTATCCCTACCAACCCCAAAAACATAAATCTGTTCAGGAAAAAGATAAATCTTTTATGCATATCAACTGTAACGAAATCACTACCAAATAATAGGAGTACAAATTTAAGGTATGAAAAAAGGAATCCTTTTAGCACACCTTGTGAAAGCCACTGCTGACGACGAGCATCAAGCTTGCACTGCTTCAATTTTGCCGACCTGTTGGCCTGAAAAATCAAACAATCAATCCAGAAAAATCAATTCAGAAACAGGGGAGAAATAGTTGGGGTTGGGAACCTACAAATAAACAATGAAAAAACTAGACAAAAATTAAATTAAATGCACACCCTATTTTTCTTAGCGAAATCCTTGGCGTTTGAGGCCGGAGGGATGGAAGAATTGGCAATTGAATCAAACCCCATGGTTGTGAATTAGATTTTCCGCAATAAAGAAAACCCTAATCTGATTGGAAAATATGTCGTAAATTTGAAGGTAGAGATATATAGAGAGAGACTGAACGGATAACGGAAACTACTCTGCTTCGCTCGCCCTCTTTCAGACTCGAAACCGAGTTTCTCTGACCCTATATATATAACCCTCCACTTACAATTATAGCCTTGTATTTTCACCAAATTTCCCGTGTGGACCTTCGTTTGATTTCTTTATTCCGGTGGAAAGCCCTTGGGCCCAAGTATATTAATTAGAGTCCTGATAATTAGTATTAGTAGTAAGTAGGAATTATATCTAACTAATTACTAATTACTAATTACATCATCAAATTAGACCTTTTTTCTCTTTTGCCTTTATTCTAAAATTGGCACTGATTCAATTTTCAACCGTTACATTTGTTAATTACAGTGACAAATAATTTTTTTTTAATTTAATATGATTTACTATATTCATTGAATTTTGTTTAAATGGTCTTCAACTCTCAACCTATTAAACCATTTAGCAATAATATCTACCAATCGGGATTTAAATAAGTAAAAGAAAATTTTATTTACAAAAGAGTAATGCTCTCTCTACTCCACTCTGAGATAAAAAATTATTTTTTTTAAAAAAATTAATTGAGACATAAATTTTTTTTAAGTTGATGCAATTCATTTTTATTTTTCGGCAATTATAACTTATAAAAAATTGATATTTTTACAAAGTTCCCCTCATACAAATAGTAAACAGGACCCACATCCATGTCAATTTCCTAAATATAAACATCATTGTGCTTGTTTAGCCAGCATATGATTTATTTATTTTTTAAACACAACAAATTTTGTAATTAGTATACAATTAGATACAAATTCGCGCTTTGCGGCGGGATTATTCATTTTGTTAATAATAAATTTATACATGCAATTAATAAATTAAAATATAATAAGAAGATGATAGATTGTTATGCGATTATCAAAATTTAATAAAGATATGTTATATAAGCGTTGCATAAAATTTTATTGTGCAAATACATATCCAAGTATATAATTAATCGATCACTAAACTCTAGAACATTACATAACAGTTGTGTGCACACACACACACACACACACATATATATATATATATATATATTAATATCTTGATAAAAATGTTTATAATGTAACTAATATGGTTAAAAATGGATAACTCTTTCATTCTAAAGTACTAACAAATATTTAGAAAGTGTTATGCACAATGCTATCGAATTGTTATATTGATATGATTGCTAGTGATATATTTGAATTCTGTTACACATTACACAAACCTCACCAAGCCTCCAATATCTGACACATGTACTTGATGCATTTTGAAAAGTCCATGTCTCGTATATGCTTATTTGCACCAGAATTTTAACATCCAAACGAAAGGGAAAACAGCGAAAGAATGTCTCAGTTTCGGTCCTCATACATGGAGGGAGAGCACATGTTACATACGAAAACTGAAAAGCACGAGAATTAATAATTATGTTGGATCTTCATGTCAAACAAACACCATGTCCAAAAACATAACAGTATAACATCGTGTCATACATAACATAATGTTATGGTTAAAGAATGAATACATTGACTCGTTAGTTTTTTTTATCAATTTTTGACAATTGTATAGGCACTCACAGTATTACCATAATGCCAAAAAAAAATATATTAATGATGATGAAAATGATTTACCTGATGCTAGTACTTAACAAATCATGCAAAGCCATAATTCATATAATAGAATGCAATAAATGAAGAAGCCATAAATATAAACATCGTGAGATATAGTCCATAAAATAAAGCCATAGCCCCTCCCATTGAATGCACTGTCCCATAATCTGAAGGTCTTCATATAACTCCTTTACACTTTAGACAGTATTTAAAATTGTAGGGCGCAAAATTCTGTTGTGCTAAGCAGAATAAAATCCATGATGCACCTAAAATAATGCTATAAGCATGACAACAAAAATTTAACTCTGTCAAGAACTGCATACACCAAATTCATTGTCACATTACCATTGAACCATAGGTACCAGGATTATCACATTTAATGTGACGCCCCCAAAATTAGGTATACGTCACCCATCTTGGGTCGCCACTTACATGGTACATAAATTCAAATACAACTTACTAACCTAAGCGTGCCGTGTCTTATACGACATAAATCGTGAGTTTGAATACAAATATTGTCTACTAGATATTATACAAACTCAAAAGGAGTCCTCATTACAACTATTATCACACTATTTCACGTAATAGTGAGGACTACTAATGCTATCCTCCGGACCATTACTCCGTTCCTCGACTGGCTAGTCAAATTATGTTCTCATTTCACGAAGAGAACGGTGAAAAGAAAGAGTGAGCTCAACTAGCCCAGAAAGAAATATTATGACTAAGATAATGCGAGAATAAATTATCATTAGCCTTCAACAAATGTTAAACCGATAAAATACAATAGACAACCAGTTTAATCTAGCGATGGAATATCGCAATCCATTAAAAGAGTCAAGTAGAGAATAAAATCTACTATCTTTTAGGTTTTAAAAGGTTTTCATCAATTTTTTATCACGAGACTCACTAATAAATAAACCACCACATCTAATCATCTCTCGTATACCACGGTCAAGAATTTTCATCAAATTATCAATGGTCACGACTATACCGAATCACCCCGTCATAATCATACCAAAAACTATCCATCAACCGCATTCTGAGCCACTTTGAGGACTTTTATCACATCATTTATAACAAGCCATGATTATACCGAATGATCCCCAGTCATAATCATACTAAGTTTATCTATGCACGTAAGCCAAAGATAACATAATATATCACGAGGATGATGACAATGACATAATAATTCAATAAAACAAGTTCAAGAATTATTTTATCCGAGAATTAATAACGTCCAAATTGTCAACAAGATCTTGTTTTGTAGAGTAAAATTCAAGAATGATCGAAAGAATATTTCCATGAAAAGATATCTTTGGATGAAACGCAAATATCGAGGATATTCTACTAATTTCATGGAGTATAGAAGTCAAAGTTTTAACTAACCGGGTATAATAAAGAATGGAATAACAAAAGAAATCACCATGCATGCGGTACTTGCAGCATGATGGAGTTATTCAAATGAATAATAATAAGCGGAACCGGTCGTCGTGAAATTCACACCGAGCGGGATGATCCAATGTAATAATAAATCTTTGAATAATAAACAATGGAACCAGGTCCTGTGTAAAACACACGAGACGGTGATATTCCAAATGTAATAATAAATGCGTAATAATAAACAATGGAACCGGTGTCCGGTGTAAAACATGCATGACGAGATATTCCAACGTAATAATAAAGAATGGAATAACGAAGAAGATCACCAAGTATAGGGGATTCAGCGTATCTGAGTTATTCCAATGAATAAATAAGGATGGAATAACATAAGGATTTCACCAAGTATAGGTATACGCATATACGAGTTATGTATAGGGTATACCACTTTTACAAAAGTTATTCAATGTAATAATAATGAATGGAATAACGAGAGGTTCTCTTCGTGAATACAAACGAATAATATCCCTTACGAGTACAACAAATAATACCCCTTACTAGTAAAAGACACCGGGATATCAAAGTAGTGAAGTACCGAATACTCTTCTTCTTTCTCTCTATAGATTTTCTCTCTATAACTTCTCTCTATAATTTCTCTCTCTGAGTTTCAAAGAATTAAGTAAGAAAATAATGAAGGAATGAGCTTATTTTATAGGAAAATAGAATGCATAGTAATTAATCCATGAACAGTCCAGATTGATTTATTTTAATCGGACGGTCCATATTTAAAACAAAATCTTTTAAATAAAATATAATATATTCTATTTATATAAAAATATTTTACTATGCAAACTATGCAAACACTATGCAAAAACACATGCAACAAATACTATGCATAATAAAATATAATATATTCTATTTATAGAATAACTTTAATAAAGTATATTTTTTTTATATAAAAGATGTTTTTCGCTTTTATTACGTTAATAATACTGAATAAAACAAAACGTCATTATCGCTATAATAATTCATATTATTAATCGTGAATAATGGAATCAAACCGTGACTTCTCACATAAGCATCAATAATCAATCTGTGGTATGTTCTTATATGCAATCACACGTTATTCTTGTACTTTTTTACTACCGGTAGTTCAACAAGATTATCAGCGGTAAAACTTCCGCCATTATTTCAATAAAATATTTTTGTCGTTTTCTCGATCCGAATGAAATTACATTGTGGGGTCCACCAATGATTGGTAGTTATACGAATATTCCTGCTAAACCGAGATATTCCCCACCAATCGAATATAATATAACCACTTGCATACTTTGCAAAATTTATAAATACTACCCACAACTATAATATTATCTCAAATTCACACCATAATATAAAAAAATTATTTCGACAAAATTTAAATCTTTATTGATAAAATCTGGGGTCTCACATTTAAGCTTCTTCCAGTTTAGGTCTTCAATCCAGTTATATTTATTGAATGTGCAATATATTCACAAGAACAAAAATTAACACTTAAATGATCTTTTTAACAGTCGTTGCAATCTTATAAATATATGCGACAGGAATCTGGACAATAGTGAGATATAAGAATTTAGACATACTTAATAGTTGATTTCAACATTTCATAAACTATCAACCAAATAAATAATTATCTTTTCACAACTCTTTTATATAGGAAATAGTATTGCCCGAGATAAAAAAAAGTCTCACACTTAACTAAAAATTCATGTGCTTGTCGGATTGAAAACTAACAGAACATAAAGGAATTTAGCTCCTATATTAAATAAAAACGAAAAGAATTAGAGTAAAACACATACGAAATGGACTTACATAGAATTTCAAATTAATATTGTCATCTAAAAAGTAAAAGACAAACCTATTATACTCTTATTTAAAAGTTTTTCAATGGTTATACATGAATATATATACACAGACAAAAAAATGAATATACATAAACTCTACTCAGTACATGTATTAACAAATTTTTGAGTTGAAGGTATAATAAAAACTAAACAATTTTGTAAGGGGTAATGTTGAGAGTTTACCGGTTTATTTTTGTCTTTGCAACTGGAATTTGGCTCGATTGAGATAGCTTTGTAAATGCAGATCATACATTTACCTAAAAAGATTCAAATAGATTATAGTAAAAATTTCATGAGATATAATAATAAAATAATCAGGGTTTACACTAATAATGAGCAGCAAAGAGATAATAACCAGAAACAGTCAAACCTTTCTACATTAAATTGTGAAAAACTTTTTGAAAAATTACATTCTTTATAGTATTGTATGTTTGTCCATCTTTGTCACAAATTAGTATTTTTATTCCACTCTTGTTTGTAACTCTTGATACTGCTACATACAACTGGTCATGGCTAAAAATTGAACGTGATAGATACAGTCCAACTTGTGAGAGATTGCCCCTAGCTCTTATTAATTGTCATGAAAAAGCAAACAACCAAAGGAAATTGTCTTTGTTGGAATTTAAAAGGTAATCTAATGTTTGACGGTGTTAAGACCAAGTGAGGTATGAAAACTTTGTGTCCAAAATTGTGGACTGAAATTACTTTTGCTTCTATAAGATGTTTTCTCAATTGAGTTACTATTAATCTAGTGACATTGCACAAACCAGATCACTGATCTATATTTCGGAGCAACATTACAAGAACCCCAATCTTCAACGTTATCTTGTGGTTTGACATTCCAGAAGATGTAATGCTATTCAAAAATTATAGGGTGTAAATGCCTTCGTAGTTGTTTGAGTTTTCATCAACCTTATATAGGACATATTAGATATGGTACTTCATTACCTGGCCATAAATACATCACATATTCGTTCACCTTATTTATAGCATCAAGTGTAGGAGCAAGGATGGCTTGGTCTTGGAAATAAAAGCCATCGTCAAAATTTTCTAATAAATTAGGATATGTGATATCAACAATTGCTGCAAGGGGATTGATCAGATATTTAATAAAAAAAAATTAGGATAAATAACGGGGAGTAATGATAATAGCTCAATAATGATAATATCATAAAGTAGTGATTTTAGGAGATAATAATAAAATTAGAAAGTATATTATCATAACAGTTTATATTACCAAAATAGTTTAAATTTGTAGTGATTTAGGGGATTATACATTTAAAATATTAATTTGAGATTAAAAAAATAGTGACTTTAGAAGATAATAATTAATTTAGTAATGATAATATTAGAAGAGTTAATATTATTAGAACAATTTAGATGTATAGTGATTTAGGGATTATAAAATCAAAATAATAATGTAGGATTAAAAAGTAATGATTTTAGAAGATAATAATTATGTTACGATAATATAAAAACCGTTTAGATTGAAAAAGTAGTGATTTAGTGGATTATAAAATCAATATAATAACTTATGATTTATATTATTTGTTATTTTAATTTTGTTTTAAATGTTTAAATTGTATAATATTATTTTGTAATAGAATTATAAATGGTATAATATTATGTTGTAATATAATTAAATTAGTAATGATAACATCTCTTGCAGCTTTAGATAGTAATGATTTTATTATATACGTGTATTATAATATTATACCATATATGTATGATATAATGTATGGTATAATTATGTATATTATAATATTAGAAAAGTAAATTTTTAGGATATAATAATTATGCTTTAACATAATTAAATTAGTAACAGATTTAGAAAAGTAGTAATTTTTAGGGTTTATAAAATAAACATATTAGTGCGAGGATTATATA
The DNA here is from genome assembly GCA_020205615.1 of Panax quinquefolius. Lineage (NCBI taxonomy): Eukaryota > Viridiplantae > Streptophyta > Magnoliopsida > Apiales > Araliaceae > Panax > Panax quinquefolius. Next base: position 166,940,363 of record CM035153.1, on the reverse strand, counting down.
TATATATATATATATATATATATATATGTATGATAATGATAATGTACGGTATAAGATTATAAATGGTATATAATATTATAAAATTCTAAAAAAATGGATTTATTGGGTTGTCACGGTTAGTAATTATATAGCAGTTGACATTACAAAAATAGTTTAGATTTGTAATGATTTAGTAGATTATAAATTCAAAATATTAATTTAGGATTAAAAAATAGTAATTTTAGGAGATAATAATTAAATTAGAAATGATAATATCGTAAAAGTTGACATTATCAAAAGCAGTTTAGATTAATTTGTAGTGATTTAGGGATTATAAAATAAAAATATTAATTTGGGATTAAAAAATAGTAATTTTAGGAGATAATAATTAAATTATAAAGGATAATATCGAGCGATTGACATTACCAAAACAGTTTAGATTTGTAGTGATTTAGTGGATAATAAATTTAAAATATTATTTTAAAATTAAAAAGTAGTGATTTTAAAAGATAATAATTAATTTAGTAATGATAATATTACATTAACATTATTAATAATTTAGATTTTGTAGTGATTTAGGGGATTATAAAATCAAAATAATAATAATAATATAAAAACCGTTTAGATTGAGAAAATAGTTATTTATGAGATTATAAAATAAACATAGTAAGTTATGATTGATATTATTTGTTATTTTAATATTGTTTTAAAATAAATGTTTTAAATCGTATAATATTATGTTGTAATATAATTATAAATGGTATAATATTATCTTTGAAATATAATTAAATTAGTAATAATAATATCCCATTGATTTAGATATATAATTTTTTGATATTAATTACAAAATAATTAAATATATTTTTTATTTTATTTTATTTTTTTTGGCTAACTTTTCTAATTTATATTATTATATTTGTAAATAATAAAAAATTCATTTTATATTAATTACAAAAATTTAAATATTTAAATATATATTTTATTTATTTTCTTATTTTTTTGACAAATTTTTCTAATTTATATTATAATTTGTAAAGAATTAAATAAAAATTCATTTGGAATAAATTTTCTCTTTCAGATCCACATAATCAAGGCCACGTGAAATAATTATTGACACATAAACTTTTTTTTTCTAACTCAGTCGCTTGTGTGTTAAATTCCGTTAAAAATCAATAGACTTAATAGAATTACAAATATTTTATTAATAAACTAAAGTTCAATGAGTTGACTGCTCATTTGTAAGTCGAAATTTGAGCAGGCAGCTAAGGAAAAAGGGCTAAAAAAGTAGTAACACGGATAAATAAGTAATGCATATGATAAGTAAAGAACATAACATAGTTGGAGCCTAAATTTCCAAGAACATAATCTACTACTGAATTTCTAATTTCGGAAATCAAGAAGCAATCACTAACTTCATCACGTGTTGCATTGCTAACTACATTTTGGTCAACTCTTGCTCTGACTTAGGTAGGAAGTCAAAGAAATCCTCGAGTAAATCTTATCTATTTTGATGAAGAACGCTCATCTACAATAGAAGAAAATAAGAAACCCATAAATAATAAAGAGACATTACAGTTGGAAATGATCATTCATTCACACAATAATACAACTATGATATCCTTATTTTTAATTAATCCAACATATATATATATATATATAGGAAAAAACCCAAAAGAGAAGTCAGTACACATTCTAATACCCCACATCCAATTATGTTATGCGTCAGTACTGTTGGTGGGTATTATATCTTAAGCAAACTAATGGCAGTCATTTATATTTACCTATACTATGGAAGCTCTCCCCTTATACCATCTTAGGTTAATGGATTGTTGAATCTTGAAAGTGTACATTCCCTCTTTTTAGCTAGCCTAACTCTATACTCCCAGTTTCACAAGGAAAAAAAACAGTAAAAGAACCTCCTCCCAACTCCCAGAACATAACAGTCCCTCCTCTCTTGGCTTCTTATTTGTTTTTTAATAATTTATCTTTTTATATTCTGATGAATAACAAAAGGGAAACATTGAGATCAGTAACAGTAACAACCTTTCCGGTCAAACCCCGCAATATTCATGTTAGCGTTGTGATGTCCATTGAGAAGTTTCAGAAAGGAGGCATAGCACACTTTGTCATGTGGGAATGCTTCCTGCAGTTGCAACATTAATCACCTGACATAGAAGCTTAGATATCCAAAATTAATCAGTTCAATTGCGTACCTTGACTCTGTTAACAAATCTCATTGCCTCTTCAAAATCAAAACCAGACTTGCTTGAACAAGGGACAGATATCTTATATCCTGTTGGCAAGAATGGGTTGAGCCCCTCAAGAAGTTCCGGGTGATTGACAAACAATACCTTAACCCTCGATATCACTCCCGACGTCGTAATTCTGCACCATAAATATCAAATGATATGTTCAATTAAATGACACATTACAAGAATAAACTTAATGCAGAAAGATTTTGATGATGTCAACACCTAATCAATAAAAGCCGATATGAAGAAACCAAATGGGTTGGGATCTAATGATGATTTTGGATTAGATAATTAACCATTACCGTCAACTTACAATGTGGATTTGGTACAAAACTGAGTTGCATCCTTCAGCAACCAAATTCACATGTCCGACATTTTCCCTTTTTGTTTGGCAAGTGACATGCACATCATGTCCTAACTAAGTGTAAAATGACCAGAGACATAAATACGAAAAATCAAAATATTTTAGTCCAACTACATCATGTATTTTAAAAACAACCATTAATTTCAATTTTTATAACTAAATCATTATTTATTCCAAGGGACCAAATGAAGGGGTCCCGCCCCAACCCCGGTACACCTGGAGTATAAAAAAATGTATCCTGCACCCCAACAAACCAAAAAAAACTGTATCTCCAACAATTAAATCCTCATTTAAAAAAATTTAAACAAATAAAAGATCCTCCGATTTACCCAGTCAAGCTACAGTACCACGAGAAATCAATTAAAAACACAATAACAATTAAAGTGTACGCAGTATTCGTAATTCAGCATGAAAAAGTGTAGATGACATCTATTATACTGAGAATGGTATTTTATTTAGGTATGGCCAACTTATGGAAATGCTTTTTCCACAGACCTGCAAAACCCAAGGAAATACAACTTAACATTCAGACAGCAACTTTAGGACTCCATGAATTCAGAGGGAATAATAGACACGTGATCATTTCATAAGGAAACAACAAAGTATAGAGATTCTACGAAGGACACCTATAACGGAGATATCTAATCAGTTGGGCAATTTATCTATGCTTCAGAAGTAAACAAAATTTACTCCATTTTTACTTCATTATCTCATTTTCCAATCAAACGATGCAATTTAATCAAGTTATTTACTTTGTCAAGAAGCAAGTTCTTCCTCCTAAGTAGTAAAGATCAGTAGTTAACCATAACACTCAATGTCTTCAACCTCTTTGTAGAAGGTTCTATACTATAATGGTTCTCTCTAGTTTTTATCTTCTTTTCTTAATCCTGTCTACGACTCTACATGTATATAGGCCTATAAGATTAAACTCTTTTCCTGCAAGTATAAGTAACACTACGAGTTTTCCAGCAGAACAGAATAATGATCTAAGAATCATTTAGCAGGAGTTCAAAGGAAACTTCTCCTAGGTGGAAGCACCAAACCGCACTCTTTTCAGATAATGAATGATTTGAGTAAGTAACACAAGCTTGCACAATATAACAACAGAATATACATGTAAATAGCAGTACTCAGATTTAGGAAGAACTTATCTAGAATATAAATCATTAATATACAAAAAACTACCTAATTTACTTGAATTAGTATATGATAATACATAAAATGGTTTTCTTACTTAAGTTTACAATTATTTGCAATTTATATTTATAATTTCATTTTTGTTTATTCTATCTTGTACTAAGAAACCACTCTGAATCTAATATTGGTTTGTAATAAAGTAAGAGAAAAACTCAACTTTTGTTAATAATTTTGTGTGATCTTGTGTAATCTATCTTAGCTTCACTTTGCCTTGGACCAATACCTTCAAAAGTTAAAGGAAATAGGTTGGATTAGGGCTTATGCAAACGCAGTTCCCTGCTTCAACTTACATAAATTGGCTCCAGACTCTCAAGTGCCACCTTAAAATATAGAATTTGGATAAAATTATAGGTAATTTCTATTTATAAATAAATCTTTAAAATGATCAACCTTAAACCTATCTGTTCTGATATTCCAATAAAATAAAATTTAAACATTGTGCAATATTATAAAGAATTGATTCCAAACTGCTAGCTTAAACAGATACCATAAGAAAATTAATTTTTTTAAGGGATAGATTGTTCCCAAACCTTAGTGCCTTGAAATCTAGCATCAGATCACGAAAACCATGATATTCCTCACTTTTGCCCCCAAAAGCAACTTTCACTGAATAGATATAGTTCAAGGCATCACTGACAGTCCTTCTTGCTGCATTCAACTCCACCTTCTCTACTTCTTGAAACGATAACGTTGAGTCATTACTGTACATCAAATGTAAATTACGTATAAATTACAAGCATTACATACAAATTGATGTATAATATAGAGTACTGAATAATCTGATATATATGAATAAATAAATATTTATAAAAGAAGAAGAAGAAAAAAAAAGTCGTTTCCGAAAACAAAAAGTAACTCACGATTCTTCAGACGACTGGGGGTTGTTCTGGTGTTCATCAGGCATTTTTAACCGTATCGGAGCTCCGAAAAAGTACGAACAAGACTGCGCTTTCAAGATTCTCTATGAAGGCGAAATGCTAGCGTAGTAGTATTTGACACAATGACTCTCTCCCTCTTCCTGCACTGCACGCGTATATATAGATATATATATATAGACGGCAGACCTTGGTCTGTTTGGCTTCATTTTATCCTATGAATTATTTTATGCTGGTTTGGAAGATCGTAATTTTATACTGGTTTAAAATTAAGGAAAAATTAAATACACGTTTAGCACTGATAAACAGATAATTCATATATTTTATTATCCTTAATTTTATCTTTTTAATTATATTAATTTATTAAATTAATATATTTTATTGAATAATACAAAAAAAATCCTACAAGGAGAAGAAAAGAGGTGAAACAATCTTAGTCAAATCTAACAAAAGAAAAGAAAGTCTATCTAAAATATTTGTTTGAGAAATTTATTGTCACTAGGAAGAAGTTGAAACTACATGAAAAAGAAACAATAATGTCTAAGTTCAATGTCTAAGTTATTTTCCTTATTATTAGGTTTCTTGTTTTAGAGAGGAGGGTATTAGGTATTTCTGTATTAGTTTAGGTTAGGAGTAGATTAAATTACTTCTTTATTGTACGTTTGTTGAATGATCCTTAATTAAATGGAATTTTCTTATTTATTTTAAATTTTCTTTTTTCTTTATTTTAATTAGTTTAATTATTTTTCATGTCTAGCTAATTTTTGTAATCTAAGATAAGATGAAATTTAATAATTATTCATGATAATATTTCCATCTCTTATATTATTTATTGTTTTATATTTAATTGATTTCGCCTCCATGTTTCGTTGTTGAAATATGTTCGTTTTATAGTTCTTATGTGATTTTAAATTATCTAAGAGGTTTTGTGACGCCCCAAAACAGGTATATATAACCCATCTTGAGTCGCCAAATACATGGTACAAAATTCAAATATAATTTAATTATACAACGATGTAAAAAAATACGACAAAATATATCTTTGTGAGTTTTAATACAAATATTGTCATCTGAGACAATATCCACACTCAATTGAGTTCTCATTACATTTATTATCACACTATTTAACGTAATAGTGAGGACTACTAATCTTATTATCGGGCCGTCACTCCGCTTTCGGACTAGTCCTGCGACGTTCTTATTTTACTCAAGAGAACAATGAAAGTAATAGGGTGAGCTCAACTAGCCCGAAAAAAATATTATAACTAAGATAATGCGAGAATAAATTATCATTAGTCTTCAACAATGTTAAACCGATAAAATACTGATAGACATCAAGTTTAATTGCGGTGAACATGCGATCCATTAAAAGAGTCAAGTAGAGAATAAAATCTACCTATCTTTTATGATTTAAAAGGTTTTCATCACTTTTATATCGCTAGACTCGAACAATAAATAATCCACATCATCCTCAGCACTACTGACCGAGATATTCATTAAGTATCACGACCACAAATTATTCAATGCACTACGGGCGAGGATATTAGTGTATTCATCAATGGTCATGATCATGCCAACACCGTCCATCAATGCACTATGGGCTAATGAGGACTTTTACCACATCATTTGTAACATTAAGGTCATGATTACAAGAATAATCCACAGTCATAATCATACCAAGTCCATCTACATGCACAATGGACCACGAGATGACTTTCAAAAAATATAAACATAAGGATGATGACAATGATATAAGAATTCAATAAAACAAGTTCAAGAATTAATTTATCTAGGGAACTAATAACGTCCAAATTGTCAACATGATACTTCTTTATAGAGTAAAATTTAAGAATGCTCGGAAGAATATTTTCATGAAAAGATCTTTGGATGAAGCCTTGCAAATATCGAGGATATTCCACTAATTTCATGTAATATAGAAATCAAAACTTTAACCAACTGAATATAATAAATAATGGAATAAAAATGAAATCACCATAAATGCGTAGCTTGCTTGACAGATGTTTATTCCAATGAATAATAAATAATCGGAACCGTGTCGAGCGTAATCACCTTGCCAAATGAAGATATTTTAATAGAATAATAAAGAATAGAATAACAACAAATCACCGTGCATGCGGTACTTGGCGTATGTACAGTTATTCCAACAGAATAATAAATAACGGAACCAGTCCCACGTAAAAGCGCCGCAGACGGGATGTTCAGCGAGAATAATAAAGAATGGAATAACGGAAGAATTTCACCATGTATATGCGATTCACATACGTAGGCGAGGTTATTCCAACATAATGATAAAGAATGGAATAATGAAGAATTTCACCAAGTATAGGGTGAAGATCACATTATCTACGGTTATTCCAATGAGAATAAAAAATGGAATAACAAAAGTTCTCTTCGTGAATCGAAAGAAATAATACCCACTTACATTATAAAGAAGAGTACTCAAAGCGGTAGAGGCGGGGATATACTTTGAAGAAACTTGCACTTTCAAGCTTTCTTAAACGCTAAAGAAAGGCGCTTCAAGATTATATAAGAAGAATTCTCTCTACGGTTTCTCTCAGAGTTTGATGAATTAAGCAAGAAATAATGAAGGAATGTGCTTCATTTATAGAAGAAAATTTGAATTGTGACGACCCCAAAATAGGTCCATTCCATCCAACTCATTACGAGTCGCCAAATACATGGTGCGAAACAACTACAACTTTATTATCACAACAATAAAGCGTGAGTTTAAATACAAATATTATCTTACAGACAATATTTATACTCAAATAAATCCTCATCACATTTATTGATACATTATTTTACAATAATGGTGAGGACTACTAAACAACTCTCTCTAGAACCTTCATTCCATACCCTGACTAGTACTTTCATACATTTCTAGCCTCACGAGAAGAAAAAATGGAACAACAAGGAAAAGGGTGAGCTCAACTAGCCCAAAAAAGAATGTTATGACTAAAGATAATATACAACAAATTATCGTTAGTCTCCAACGAGGAAAAGTCGATAATAGAATACAATAGACAACAAGTTTCGATCAATATTCGCGAAAAAAATAATAATTCATAGAAAGAGTTACGTAGAGAATGAAATCTACTATAATCTATGAATTTAACAGTCCATCATCAATATTTTATCCACGTAACATCAATCAATATTCATCTCAAATCAAATATTCATCTTTGCCTCTACAGGCCAAAGATATTCATCGATCGGTCGTGTTCATTTAAACACGTTCATCTTTTTCTGGTGGCGAAGATATTCATCGATCGGTCGTGTTCATTTAAACACCTGCTCATCTCTTTGCCTTCTGAGCCAAAGATATTCTTCAAAAATCATTCATCTTGCACTACATGCCAAAGATATTCTTCAAAATCATTCATCTTTTGCACTACGGGCAAAGATATTCAATACTATCATCATTTAAGGAGGGATGATGAAAATACTTTTAAAGAACGAATCCAAAGAAACAAAATGACAAATATTATGGATTAGTACTTTAAACAATCCGAGTTCAAAATACTTCATAAATAATCATAGTGAAGTAAAATTCGAGAATGATCAAAACATGGATCTGATAAAAGCTAGTATCCGAATAGATATTTTAGACGAAAAGAAAAATTTTCATTTTTATGATTGAATAGTCTTATTTAAGTGAATAGTCTTGTATCGTGAATAGTCTTGATATCGTGAATAGTAACTCAAACAAAAAGATAGAAATTCCACAAAAAATATTTTCACGCTTAATGAATAATTACTTTCGTGAATAGTAACTCGTGAATAGTAACTTCATGAATAGTAACTTCGTGAATAGTAACTCATGAATAGTAACCCGACATGAAAAAGTTCCAAATTTGATAAAAAGTACCAACCAATATTTGGCGTAATGATATTGAAGAATTAATATCATTTGAGAAGAAAATAACATACATCCCTTACCTCCGAAGAATCAATACTTGGGAAGGAAAGGTGGAGTGATCTTGAATGAAACTTATCTTGAACAACAACTCTCAAAGTATCTAAATACTCACAAAATACGCTCGATAATATAGAGAGAAAGAGAAAAACTTTGTTTACGTGTGATTTTCAATTCTAACTTAGCCCTATTTATAGGAAAATGTTAGCCGTAACTTCTTTGCTGATGGCTTTACACGCTACTATTGCCACCCACCACATTTGAAATAAAATTCAGCATTTTTTCACCAACCACAAGTGGGGCCCACTCAATTTCTAGAATTTTCCACCAAAATCAATTATAAACCTAATTTAGAATCAGACACCTCTTAAAATTCACAACAAATCATTAGGTGCATTTTAACGGTTCAAAATTTGTGGACATATACTCAACTTATGTATGTATAACATACCCAAAAAATTACCACAATCCAAATCTGGTTTCATGATATATCTCAAAACCCAGATTTGATTTTTAATACCTCCAATCAGATAAAATCTTGATAAAACACCTCAACATTAATTCCTTCATTAATAACCACATAAATAAATCCATCATTTATATTCATATAAAATAAATATTTCCTTATCATATGAATCAATAATTAATTATTCACAAATAATATTACGAATCACATTTAATGACGAAATTTGTTCCGCCTCAGGAAGAGGCTTTCGATAAGGATCTCTCCTTCTTGGCGCGCATGATTAGGTGACCAAACCTCCTCTCCTTAGACTTTCAGAACTTTCTAGACATTGCCAATAATGTTATCTAATAATATTATTCAAATAATATGAATTATTGATCGATAATGGGAAATCTTGTGTAGTGACAATTATTGAAACAATGATAATATAAAATACCAACGCAGACAATTATTGAATCAATAAAATAAACTATTGACGATAACTACTTTAATAATTATTGAGTAGTGCCTTCTTACGTAAGGATCAATAATTCAATAATCTGCAATACAATCTGGTGTCTTCTTTAATGCCAGCGTATTCTTGTATTTTAACCAGTATTCCAATCTTAATAATAACTTATTTTTAACCAACTTATATTTGTCGTTTTCTTCATCAATCGCTTTCAGTTATGGGCCCACATGGGTATGCTACTGGCATGTCATACGAATATTCCCCAGACGATCACGAATATTCCATTGACTGAACGAATATTCCCCGCAAAAATGAATATTTTATAACCACTTGCTTATTTTGAAATATTTGCGTATTTAACCCTTAACTATCCACATTAATCAAAATCAACCCTTACTATTTCAAGATAATAAATAAAGGAAATTCTTTTTATTTAAAAAAATTTGAGTCTTACGAATAGTAACTTGAATCCATGAATGGTCTTACAGATTGATTTACTTTTAAGCAGACGGTCCCGTAAAATATAATATATTATATTTATAATCTAATAAAACGAATAACTTTATAAAAGTATTACATTTTTTATAAAAAAGATTTTACTATCGTACCACTATCTGAAACTATGTATAATAAAATATAATATATTACAATTATTGTCTATAAAGCGAAAAACTTTATAAAAGTATTTTGTTTTATATAAAAGATTTTACTATTAACTAATAAAATGAATAACTTTATAAAAGTATTACATTTTTATATAAAAAGCTTTTACATTTTATTACATTAATAATACTAATAAAACAAAACTTCATCATCATTATCATAATTCACACTATTAATCGACCAGGTTGTTCCTAGGAAAGAGGGGGCTTTTCAATAAGGATTTCTCTCTATTAGCGCGTAATTAGGTGACCAAACCTCTCCTTGGCAGAACTTCTAGACATCGTTAATAATGCAAATAATAATATTAACAACTTTGTTATCTCAATTATTGATTTAATAATATATAAAATATTGACAATAATTGAATCAAATAACGTGAGATACTATGCAGCAATTACTAAAGCAATAATTGAACAAAACTGAGTGACTTCTCACGTAAGCATCAATAATCATTAATACCGTGTGCTACTATGCAACCACACGTATTCCTGTACTTTTAACACTGGGTGTCTCAACAGTTAACAGTAAAACTTCCGCCGTTATTTTCATAAAATATTTTTATCATTTTCTCAATCAAATAATAATTCAATTGTGGGGGTCCACTAATGATTGTCTTGAGTCGTCTGAATATTCCTGTTAAAACGAATATTCCCAGGCCAATCGAATATTATAAACAACTTGCGTACTTTGAAAAATTTCTAAATATTACCCACAACTATAACATTATATCAAATTCATTCCATAATATTTAAAAATGATAATTATAGAAAATTCATCTTTATTCGTAAAAGTTGGGGTCTTCTGATCTCCCCTTCTTATGAAATTTAAGCCCTCGAAATTAGGTGCGATACCTAGTATGTCGAAGAGGTAAGGATACCTTGATTTCATTTGATTCTAACTCCCGGTCATTTCCTCAACATCGTGGTTCCTCCATAAAACTTTGACTTGAGGTATACCTTGGAGCGTAGAATATGTTCTTTCTTATCCAAGATTTGAACATGAACCTCTTCATACGTTAAATCTTTCGCTATTTCATCCGGTCTAACTTTCAATAATATGGTTCGGTCTTTCCACATATTTACGTAACATGGATATATGAAAAGCGTTATGAACACGAGACATACTTGGCGGTAAAAAGCGAGTCTATAGGCTACAGTCCTACTTGATCGAGGATTAAAAATGGGCGATGAATCGAGGATTAAGCTTTTCTCCCTTTCCAAATCTCGTAACTCCTTTCCATGAAGCAACACGTAACAACCACATGATCTCGATATCGAATTCCACGTCCTTTCGATGAAGATCAAAGATAACTCTTTTATCGGTCTTTGTGATATTTTTATACGTTGTCGGATCGTTTGAATCTTTTACCGTAGTCATCACGTACCAACTTCGGTCCCAACAACGTTGTTTCACCCACCTCATCCCAATCTTACCGAGAATAACACTTTCTTCCATACAACGCCTCGAATGGAGCCATGCCAATACTTGCTTGATAACTGTTGTTGTAGGAAAACTCCACCAATGGTAAGAACTTGTCCCAACTTCTCTTGAAGTCAAGGACACAGAGTCTTAATAAATCTTCAAGAGTTTGAATATTCCTCTCTGATTGTCCATCCGTCTGGGGATGATATGCTAAACTAAATCGTAAATCTGTGCTCATAGCTTTTTGCAAACTAACCCAAAATCTTGAAGTGAATCTTGGGTCTCGATTAGAAACTATGGATACTGGCATACCATGCAATCTTACAACCTCGTTTATGTACATACGAGCAAGACGTTCAAGTGTATAAGTTTCTCGTATTGGTAAAAAATGAGCAGACTTGGTCAATCTATCAACAATGACCCAAATTGTATCTATACTTTGAGAAACCTTGGGAAGACCAGTAATGAAATCCATGGTAATGTGCTCCCACTTCTATTCATGAATTTCAATTGGTTGCAATGGACCTTTTGGTACTTGATGTTCCGCCTTGACTCGTTGACAAGTTAGACACCTTGAGATAAATAGCGCTATCTCTCACTTCATATTGCCCCACCAAAATGTATGTCGAAGATCATGATACATTTTGGTACTCCCAAGATGGATTGCAAACGGTGTGTTGTGCGCCTCCATCATGATTTTATACTTTTAATCAGGGTCGTTAGGAACACAAAGTCTGGAGTTAACTCGAAGTATTCTTTCTTCGTCAATTCTTGCTTCCTAAGATATAGCACCTTCTTAGACTTTCTTCCTCATATGCATCAGCTCCAGGTCTGTAGCTTGAGCAACTTTAACTTTATCGATTAAAGTCGGTTCTACTCATATATTCGCCATCATTACGTGGGTCCCTGGAGTCTTTATCTCTATCTCCTTCCTTTGCAAGTCATACAAAATGGGCCTTTGCGTTGACAATATCGCACTCGTACCCGCATATGATCTTCTACTTAATGCGTCAGCTACCACATTTACTTTTCCAGGATGGTATTGGATGGTATGATCATAATCTTTCAACAGTTCAAGCCAACGTCATTTGTCGCGATGTTGAGTTCCTTTTGAGTGAAGAAATATTTGAGGCTTTTATGATCCGTAAAGATCTCCACTTTCTCCCCATACAAGTAATGCCTCCAAATTTTAAGTCGAAAGACAACAACCGCCAACTCTAGATCATGAATAGGATAATTCCTCTCATATTCTTTGAGTTGTCGAGAGGCATAAAGGCTATGACTTTCCCATGTTGCATGAGAACACATCCTAACCTTTTGCACGAAGCATCATCAGTAGATGACAAATCTCTTGAGCGGATGGTATTGTCCGAATAGGTCTTTGAAATGAGTCTTCTCTTGAGTTCTTGAAAACTCTTCTCACATTCCTCGTTTTAACCAAATTTTGTATCTTTTCAAAGTCGGTTGAGTTAAGGGAGTAGCGATTCGAGAAAACCCTTCCTACGAATCTCCGATAATAACCGGTGGCGAGAAAGCTACGTCTTCGATCATCGATTTAGGTTGCTCCCGACTTTGAATAACTTCAATCTTTCTTTGGGTCAATGGATATTCCATGACTTGATACCACGTGCTCAAGGAATGCTACTTCCTCAAGCCGAACTTCATGATTCTTCAACTTGGCATAAAGTTTATGTTCACGAAGCTTTTGAAGTATCGACCTCGAGTGTTGCTTTCATGATCTTCACAACTTTTGGAATAAATAAGGGCGTCATCAATAAAGACGACCACAAAGTGATCCAAATATTCCTTGAATACTCGTTTCATCATATCCATAAAGGCGTGAGAGCATTAGTTAATCGAAAAGACATAACTAGAATTCATAATGCCCGTACCGAGTTCTGAAAGCCGTCTTTGGAATGTCATCGGTTCTAATCTTCAATTGGTGATATCTGGAACGAAGATCAATCTTTGAAAAGAATTTGGCTCCTTGCAACTGGTCAAACAGGTCATCAATACGTGGCAATGGGTACTATTTTTGATGGTGACATGATTCAACTCCCGATAATCAATACAAAGTCGCATACTCTCATCTTTCTTCTTCCTGAAATAGAACAGAGGAGCACCCCAAGAGGCGTGGTTATTCTGAATTAACAATCTTGTTGGATTACTTGGTGGTTAAAATATAGTAATACGCGTGGTTGCACTTCATAGCTACACGGTATTACACGATATTTTTGAATTATTGATTCTTACGTGAAGAGCCTTTTCGATAATTATTACATTAATTCTTGCTCAATATTTTATTTTATTGATTCAATAATTGCTTTGCGTTGATATTTATATTATTGTTGTTTCAATAATTGTCATTGCCACGATATTTTTCATTATCGGATCAATAATTCATATTATTTGAATAATATTATTAGATAGCATTATTGGCAATGTCTAGAAAGTTACATCTAAGGAGAGGTTTGGTCACCTAATTGCTTGGCTTAAGAGGAAAAATCCTTATCGGAAAACCCCTCTTTCCACAAGCGGCTGCTTTGTCATAATTGTGATTATGTAATATTATTTATGAATAATTAATTATTGATTATATGATAAGAAAATATTTAATTTATGTGGATATAAATGAAGGATATATTTATTTAATGTGGATAAAAATGGAGAATTTTTAGAAAAGTAGACAATTGTTGAAAATTGATATTTTATTTTTACGATAAAATAAGTCATTCAAATATATTATTATATTACATTATAAATGTATAATGTGATAATATAATCGAGTTGATATTTTTACACTAAATTCACGGTATATGAATAAAATAGGGTGGAAGAGAAAATGAAATTATGAATTCTTTTAATAATTATAAATGTTTTAATATATATATATATATATATATATATATATATATATATATATATATATATATATATATATATATGTGGTGGGTGGAGTTGTACATTTTGGAAGGTTTTATAAATTCAAAGGGAATGTTGCAGAGAAGAAAAAAAAAAGAAGTCTCCGCATGTATTTTGAAAGTGTGGAAAAATTATTCGTATGTAGATTTCGGTTATTTTCTGTTTGGAATTTGAAAAAATTTTCTTTTACAAAATTGTAGAGAATTTAATTTCCAATAGAGTGAACATAAAATTCATATTTTTCTGATAAAAGGGTTATTTATTGTGAATTAAATAGAGTGAAGATAATCAAATTGAATTAGTTTTCAAATTGAATTTGAATTCTTTTATTTTTAAAACATGTGATAAAGGTGGAGTGGGCAAGTTGGACTTATGAGCATTGAGGTGTGCTGCAAGCTTTCAAAGTAATCACCCGTATGTAATTTTGTCAAAAATGTTGATTTGTGAGTCCTATAAATAGGATCTTTAGTTAGAATTAAAAATCACACCAGAAACAAGTTTTCTCTCTCTATATTATCGAGCGTATTATTGTGAGTATTTCTCTTGAGTATAAGAATACTTTGAGTGTAGTTTTTCTGCAAGATTTTCTTAGAATAATATCCGATATTCCAGGAAAATTCGGTTTCTACTAAGGTAAATGATATTATTTTATTGCTTCTATAATTCCTGAAATGATCATTTCATCTAATATCCTTTCATAGAAATATTGGTTTAAACTTTTTAATCAATTTGGAACTTTTCATCACGGTCTTTGTTCACGTCTTTGTTCTGATTCTTGTTCACAAAAAAAAAAAAATTATTTTTGTTCCCTTTCAAGTTATCTGTTGTGACCCTTATTCTTGAAATTGAATCCATGTTTTGATCTTCACTATAGTTTATTATAGAGCATTTTTGAACTTGGTTCATCTAAAGTACGAATCCCTAATCTTTGTTCTTCTATCTCACTGGATTCGTCCTCTAAAATGTTTTTCATCATCCTCAGTCCTTAATGGTGATACTTGATGAATATCTTTGGCCTGTAGTGCAAAGATGAATGATTACCTGATGAATATCTTTGGCCCGTAGTGGAAAGATGAATATTTGATGCAAGATGTATATTGATTGATGTTACAGGGATAAAATATTGATGATGGACTTTTAAATTCATAGATGATAGTAGATTTCATTCTTTACTTAACTCTTCTGTTGAATTGTTATTTTCGCTGCAAATATTGATCTAAAACTTGTTGTCCATTATATTTTATCTGATTTGTTGAAGGCTAACGATAATTTGTTGTTCATTATCTTAGTTATAATATTCTTTACTGGGTTAGTTGAGCTCACCCTTTTCCTTTTTATTCCATTTTTCATCTCAGGAGGTGAGAATGTAGCAGGAACTAGTCGGGGTAAAGAGTGATGGTCCTAGACAGTCGTTTTAGTAGTCCTCACTATTTTTGTAAAATAATGTATCAATAAATATAATGAGGACTTATTTGAGTGTGGATATTGTCTAGAAGACAATATTTATATTTAAACTCACAACGTGTGTGTTGTTAAGTATTTTACCCGACAATTGTAATAATAAAAGTTGTAGTTGTTTACATACCATGTATTTGGCGACTCGGAATGGGTGATGTATACCTATTTTGGGGGGCGTCACAGTTAATATCGAGCTTAGGGATATGGTCTCTAGCGGAGATCGGGGAATAGAACTAGGAGGGAGAGAAAAGTAAATACTTTCTTTAGTGTGTCTACTAAGGTGCAATAATAATATAGGGATATTATGTGATATGTTAATTTGTTTAAATTAACCCTTGTTTTATAAGCGATTTTTAAGAATGGCAATTGAGAACGTTTGTAAACCCGACTTTTATAAATAAAGATGAATTTTTCTATAAATATTATTTTTGAATATTATGGAATAAATTTGATATAATGTTATAGTTGTGGGTAATATTTATAAATTTTGCAAAGTATGCAAGTTGTTATAAAATATTAGTTTGGTGGGAATATTCTTTTTGTTAGGAATATTAAATATAACGACTCAATCATTGGTGGACCTACAGCGAAATTATTGTCGGATTGAAAAAACGACAAAAATATTTTATAAAAATAACTACGGAGGTGTTACCGTTAAAAGCTGTTGAACTATCCGGTGGTAAAGAACGCGATGTCTGGCGTGGTTGCGTAGTAGCACACGGTATTGATTATTGATCTTTACGTGAGAAGTCACTTTCGGTTATGCTTAATTATTACTACGATAATTCTTGCATCATATCTCTTATATTATTGATTCAATTATTGTCACGATTATCATCATATAATATGTTATAGTATTAAATCAATAATTGAGGCGACAAGTTATAAATGATTAATAATTGTTGAAAGATTAAAAATGTGTTGATGAAAAATAAAATGATTTGTGGTAAGTTTGATTATTTTATGGGGGGCTCATATGTCATCATCTAAGAGTCTCTTCGTCAATAGTAATTACATTCGTCAATAGTAATTACCCTTGTGAATAGTATTTACCTTCGTTAATAGTAATTACCTTCGTCAATAGTAATTACCTTCGTCAATAGTAATTACCCTTGTGAATAATATTTACCTTCGTCAATAGTAATTACCTTCGTCAATAGTAATTACCCTTGTGAATAGTATTTACCTTCGTCGATAGTATTTACCTTCGTTAATAGTAATTACCTTTACCAGACGTCCAACCACTTGTCGTTTCACATTACTGATCGAACCAACCACTTGTCGTTTCACATTACAGTGATGTCAAACCACTTTTCTTTTCACATCATTAGTCGTTAAAGCCACTTGCCTTTTCACACGGCGGTCTTAAGCTAGAAATCTTCTATAAATAGAGGCCTGAGGGCTTCATTATTTTTCACGAATTCATTCAAGCTATAGAGAGAAAAGTATAGAGAGAATAAGAGAGAAGAAGAAGAGTATTTTGTTCTTACCTTCTGCTGCGATATTCAATCTCTACCAAAAGTAAGGGGTGTTATTCTTTCTTATTCATGAAGAAATCATTGTTATTCCATTGCTTATTATTACATTGGAATAACTTTTGTATCGTGGTTTACCTATACTTGGTGACATTCTTCTATTATTACATTGGAACATCACATACGTATGTGTTTTACAGGACTGGTTCCGCTTTTTTATTATTATTACATTGGAACATCCTCATGCATGTGTTTTTTACAGGACTGGTTAAAATCTTTATTATTATTACATTGGAACATCACATGCACTGTGTTTTTCGTGGGACTGGTTAAAATCTTTATTATTATTACATTTGGAACATCACATGCATGCGTTTCTGGCGGGACTGGTTCCGTTATTTATTATTACATTGGAATAACTTTTGCACATGCGATTATCATCGCATGCGTGGTGATTTCTTTTGTTATTACATTCTTTATTATACCCAGTTGGTTAAAACTTTGACTTATACTCCATGAAATTAGTGGAATATCCTTGATATTTGCGTTTCATCCATATCTTTTCATGGAAATATTCTTGATCATTCTTGAATTTTACTTTACAAAACAATGTCATTGTTGATAATTTGGGCGTTAATAATTCTGGATAAAATAATTCTTGAACTTGTTTTATTGAATTCTTATATCATTGTTATGATCCTCATGTTTTATTATGTTGAAAGTCATCCGTGGCTTTGTAGTGCGTAGATGGACTTGGTATGATTATGACCGGAGACTATTACGTGTAATCATGGCCAGTAATGTTACAAATGATGTGATAAAAATCCTCGATTAGTAGTAGTGCATTGGTGGGCGATTGTTGGCATGATCATGACCATTAATGAATACACAAATATTATTCTTGGCGTAGTGCATGAATAATTGTGGTCGTGATCTTAAAGAATATCCTTGGCCGTAGTGCGTGGGGGTGATTCGATGATGTGGAATATTTATTAAAGTGAGTCTCAAATTTATAACGATGATGAAAAACCTTTTAAAACCTAAAAGATAGTAGACTTTATTTTCTACTTGACTCTTTTAATGGATTGCTTATTCATTGCAGATTAAACCGGTTTATACTATTGTATTTTATCGGTTTAACATTGTTGAAGACTATTGATAATTTATTACGCATTATCTTAGTCATAATATTTCTTCTTGGGCTAGTTGAGCTCACCCTTTCTTTCACCGTTCTCTTGAGAAATGAGAATATATAGTTGGGACGAGTCGGGGAAGCAGTGATGGTCCTGAAGATAGCATTAGTAGTCCTCACTATTACGTGAAATAGTGTGATAATAATTATAATGAGGACTTTTTTTTGAGTTTGTATAATATCTAGTAGGCGATATTTGTATTTAAACTCACGATTTATGTCGTATTGTACACGGCGATTATGTTAATAAGTTGTATTTAAATTCTGTACCATGTAAGTGGCGACCCAAGATGGGTGATGTATACCTAATTTTGGGGGCGTCACAATGTTAACAATGGAGTGTATGAGACCGTGGAACAACCTTTGATTACCAACCACGAGAACGTGCAACAAGAAGCAATATTCCTCCCGTAAACAACACTATGGAGCAAACGATAACTGATGGAATGTTTAGATGCTTTTTGCAGTTCATGCAAAATCAGACGAGAGAGACTCGTGTACAAAATACGGGTGGAAATGTTAGCAACGCGCGGTCTGTCATGGCCAAGCAATTCAAGGAGTTAGAACCACCAGACTTTTGGGGAAAGTCGAATCCGATTAAGGCGAAAACTTGGGTCAAGCAAATTACCAATATATTCGATGTCTTGGGATGCACGGAAGAACAAAAGGTTCCATTACATACCTTTAAGTTCCGTGGTGAGGCGATTCTTGGTGGAAATCATGAAGCGTACCCGACCCGGTACTTTCAAAGATGTCTTGGGAAAGATTTGAAAAGCAGTTCAATGACAAGTACTTTCCTGAAAGTATTAAATATATGAAGGAGGTAAAGTTTATTAGATTGGAGCGAACAACATGACGGTGTCCCGATCTGGGCGAAGTTCGCGAGTTATTCGAGTTTGCACCTCATTTGGTAGAGAATGAGGAACGTATATGCGGATGTTTCGAGAGGTCTAAAACTTCGAGATTAACGATACCTTATCTCTCATAAATTTTTTACGTATTCGGATGTTGTCAACATGGCTCAATTATTAAAGCGGGATAATGAGTATGTTCAACTAAGGGACCGCTACCAGGGTCATACCTGCGGTGTAAATGATCATCGGAGTGATGATAACCGTGAGGAGGAAAATACGGACAAAAGCGGTAACCACTCGGGTGGTAATCGTGGCCATGATAACGGAGAGGTGGGTCAGTGGAAATTTCAAAAGAGAGATTTAACAATGATGGGAAGACATCGAAGCGGCACCAACACCAAATAACAAATTCTAGGGAGGAGAGCGATCGCCATCGAGATCTTACGGATCACGGAGAGGAGGGGCACATAAGTCCAAACTGCTCACCTGACCTTCCAGTGTGTTTTAATTGTGGAAAAGACGGTCATATAGCCCGATTTAGTCTTGTAGTGAAGTCAAGTCCAAGCTGAGGCTGGGGCCGGCGGCACCAAAGAGAGACTACTAAACAAAACAAAGCCGGTGGTTCAAGGGAGGGCGTTTGTCGTGACTGGCCAAAATATGAGAAACCCAAACGAGGTGATCACGGGTAAGCTAATATTGAACTCTTGCGAAGTTTATACCTTACTAGATACCGGTTCTACCCATTCTTTTATCTCTCCTGCTTGTGCTTAACGTTTAAACTTGACTCCGGAGAAATTGAACTTTAACTTATCTGTAAGGCCCCGAATTTTATGAAATAAAAGTATTCAATTTTTCTTATAATTACTATTCAGTAAATGGTTAAATTGATAAAAGTTAAAGTTAAGGGTGATATATATAATTTTTTCAAAATAAACAAGTGGTTATAAAATACTCATTATTATTGGGAATATTAGTTTGGTGGTGGAATATTCTTTACGTGGGGAATATTAAATGCGACAGTATGCGACCATTTATGGGCCCATAACGAGAATAAGCGTGGGATGAAGAAAATGACAAAAGGGAGTTTTTATAAATAACGACGTAATTGTTACCTTTAACATTTGTTGGAATACCCGGTGGGTAAAGTAAAAAATGTCTGGCGTTGTTGCGCGATAGAACACGGTATTGCACGGTATTTTTGAATTATTGATTCTTACGTGAAAAAGCACTACTCGATAATTGTTACGATAATTCTTGTCAATATTATATTTTATTGATTCAATAATTCTTTGCGTTGATATTTTATATTCTTGTTGTTTGAGAATTGTCATTACACGATTATTTTCCATTATCGAGACAATAATTCATATTATCTGAATAATATTATTGGATAACATTATTGGCAATGTCTAGAAAGTTACATCTAAGGAGAGGTTTGGTCACTTAATTGCGGCGCCAAGAAGGAAAGATCCTTATTGAAAGCCCCTCTTTCTGAGGCGCACGGTTTATCGATATTGTGATTATGTAATATTATTTGTGAATAATTAATTATTGATTTTTATGATGAGGAAAATATTTATTTTATGTGGATATAGATGGAGAAAATTTTTAATGTGACAATTGTTGAAAATTGAAATTTTATCTTTTACGATAAAATAATTCATTTAAATATATTATTATATTTTAATAATATAATAATGGTGATATTTTTATAACGAATGTGGGATATATGAGTATCTGAGGAGGAAGAGTATTTTTGTTGCAATAAATATTTAAAACATGTTAAACATGTCGGTGGACCCCATTTATTGGTTGAAATTTGATTATAGCACAATAAAATCGCTTGGTTTGTGGATTTTGGTCAATTTACATTTGGAATTGGGAAAAACTTTCTTACGCAAAGTTGTAGAGAATTGAATTTCCTATAAAAACTCTCGAGATTTGAATTTTCTGATAAAATGGCTATTTATTATGAATTATTGAAGTTACGAAGTTAAAAATAATTGATTTTTGAAAGTTTTAATTATTTTTATTTACAAAAAATGTTTTTCATTTTGTTTTCCTCATTTAACATGTGATAGGGGCTGAGTTCAGATGGTAAAACATGCGTATGAAGTTTTGGAAAAATATAATAATATTTAATAAATTTTACGCTTTGGTGTTCTAGCGTTTTCCTATAAATAGGGTCTTGGGTTAGAATTGAAAATCACACCGAAACTGAAATTTTCTCTCTTTATATTATCGAGCGTATTCTTGTGAGTATTTTGAGTATACTTTGAGTGTTGCTATACGGTGCAAGTTCGTTCATCGTTATTCTAATTAGAAGTACTGCTCTTTTGAGGTAAGAGGATTGTATGGGATTTTAAGGGTTATTATTTTTTTTTAGTTTCAAAATTTTTTTGAACCTTCAAAAATTCTGAAAAAAATTTGAAATGATATTTTGATGAGTTTTGTAGATTGTGTCCAAAAATGGCGATTTTTGGATGTATAGATTAGGAGTTATGGATTTTATGAGAAAAGACTATTTTAAAAGTAACCGCTTATAACTCCTTGTGGTTAACTCCAAAATTGATGAAATTTTTATAGGAGTACATCTATATAATATAAGTATACCGTATTAATTTTAGAATTTTTGGATAAAAGTATAATTTATGATAAATGTTTAAATATTAAATGGTTTTGGCCATATGAAAATAGTAAATGAATTTTTAAAATTTTGAGAAAATATATATTCAATATGGGACTATGTTATGCTAAATCCCAGAAAAGAAATATTTTTGGAACTGTTTGGTATTTTTCATGAAAATATTCTAGTTATGAGTAAATGAATTAAATATGTTATGTGAAGTAAGAAAATTGGAAAATATGATTTTATGGCTTGAGAATCATATATGAGGTATATCTGATTTTTTATGAGGGTTTTGGTTATTGGTGATGAAATCTTATGAGTTTGGCATTTTATGATGATTAAATGCATTAATTAGTAAAGTGTAAACAATTTAATTAAATTGTTTATAAGTTTTAGAAATGATTAAAATATTATTATAATATTAATAATATTAGATTATGAGATTTCTAAGTAATTTATAACATTTGGATTAAGGTGTTATAAATATGGATATGAATTTTATTATGAAACTTTATCTTTTTCGTATAGAGATTCTATATGCGTATCACGATCTATGTGCGAATCTGAGGTACTTATTCAAGACAAATTGGTTTCTTCTTCTACCAAATTATCGTTGATTTATGAATCTTACTCTTGAAATTAAAACCATGTTTTGATTATATTGTTTTTATATAACATTCTTATAACCCAATGATGATATTTCTCTTTGACTTGAGTGTAAAGATGGGTAGATTATTGGTATGATCGTGACATAGGTTCTCTTTGGCCGATGGTGCAAAAGTTGAATTGTTGGTTTGGTATGATCATGACCATTGAATTTATAATTGAATATTTTTAGCTTAAGTGCAAAGGTGAATTGATCAACATGGTTATAATTATTGTTATATAACTTAGAGATGATTATGTATTTATTTGATATATGAATATCTTTGGCTCGTAGGTGCAAAGATGACTTGTTGATGAATATCTTAGCACAGAGTGCAAAGATGAATTATTGATGAATATCTTTTTGCTTTCGTAATGCAAAGATGACTGTTATTGTTGAATATCTTTGCTTTGTAGTGCAAAGATGAATTATTGATGAATATCTTTGGCTTGTGTCTGAAAGATGACTTTTGTTGTTGAATATCTTTGCTTTGTAGTGTAAAGATGAATCGTGATGAATATCTTTGGCGAGTGGTGCAAAGATGAATTTATTAGTATGATTATGAGCGAGGCGTGATTTGGTATAACCATGATATTTGATGTTTCGGTAAAAAGGCAATGATGAAAATTATCTTACGTCTGGATGAGAAGAGGAATTTAGAATCACAATTATGATTATAAGTTATTCATATGATTGTGGAAAGGAACTGTTGATTGATGTTACGAGGATAAAACATTGTTGGTGGACTTTTAACGTGGAGAAGACAATAGACTTTATAGTCTATTTGACTCTTATAATGGATTGCTCATTCCATTGCAATTATGGTTGAAAAGTTTTATCATCTACCATATGTTCTAAATCTACGATTTATTATTGATGAAGACTATTGATAATTTATGTATCTTTAGTTATAATATTCTTTCTTGAGCTAGTTGTGCTCACCCTTTTGTTTCACAATTCCTTTTAGGTAATAAAAGTGTATATTTGGGTTGGCCGGGGATAACAAGGAATAGAGCGGTGGTCTATAGTTGTTGAGGTTCTCCACAAAGAGTATGGAAATAATTTTATTGAGGACTTTAGTGTGTTGTATTTTATACATCATTTAATAGTTATTTTGGTGAATTAAATAGGGTGAGGTGAACCCGACTTTGGAAGGGTGTTTTGTCACTATCATACAAGATGTCTAATGACATACAACCTCGTGTCATCATAAGACATGGTTGTGCTCATCCACTTCTTTGAGTATATTTACAAGCACTACCTATATAATCTTGGTGTTTGTTTGGAGTATAATACCCAATTAGAGGCAGTGGAGATAATGATATGTCAAGAGAAGACTCACCATTGGGAAGAATATGATAGTAATCTTCTCATTTTTCTTTGGGGTTTATTAGGGTCAACTAAGGATAATTACGTGGCCATATGATATCTACCATAACCTAAAAGCATGGCCTCCCGTATACGAAGGTTTCTTGAGCACTTCCCAAAGATTCTAATTTCTAAAAGCAGTTTTTGACTATACCTTTATGTAAGGTGTCATTGTGACGTCTTCTGATTGATATATATTTGTATCCAAACTCATAGCATATGTGTTGTTGTATTTTGCACGACAATTGTTGTAATAAAGTTATAGTTGTTTTCCGTACCATATATTTGGCGACTCAGAATGGGTTAGATGGAATGAACCTATTTTGGGGTCGTTACATTATCTGTTGAAACTCCGTTGGGTGAAACCTTCGTTACATCTACAGTTTATAAATCTTGCTTAATCCAAGTTGGCACAACCACATTACCTGTTGATCTTATCTCTTTAAAGATACTTGCATTTGATGTGATTTTAGGGATTGATTGGTTAACCACTCATCATTGCAAAATTGATTATTTTAAATAAGGTTGTTAGTTTTCATATTCCTAACCAACTGTTATACTGAATTCAAGCAACTAAACCACTAAAATCGATCATTTGTCATATCAAGCCATAAAGCTATTCGTTTATTAAAAAAGCGGATGTCAAGCTTTCTTAGCCCATGTTATGGACTTGAACAAAAACACGTCAGATTTGAATAATATTCATGTTGTTAATGAATTTCCGGACGTATTTCTGAAGAACTTCTGGTCTACCCCGAACGCGAAGTTGAATTCTTTATTGATCTTGAGCCGATACAAAGCCCATTTTAAAACCCCATATCGAATGGCTCTATCGAACTTTAGGAGTTAAAAGTACAACTACTGAGAATTGTTAGACATCGGTTTCATTCGTCTAAAGACATCTCCTTGGGGTGCTCTGTTCTATTTGTAAAGAAGAAAGAAGCGGGAGTATGCGACTCTGTATTGACTACTGAGATTGAACCATATTATCATCAAGAATAGGTATCCCTACCTCGTATTGATGACTGTTTGACCGATTCTGAGGAGCACAATTCTTTTCAATGATCGATCTTAGATTACGGATATCATCAAATTTGAAGATTAAAACTAAGGATATTTTAAAGGCGCGCCTTGAGAACTTCGGTATGGGTATTATGAATTCTTAGTCGTGTCTTTTGGATTGACTAATGCTCCTGCTGCTTTCATGGATATGATGAACCGTGTATTCAACGAATATTTGGATCAGTTTGTTGTTGTCTTTATTGATGACATCCTCATCTATTCCAAAAGTTTGTGAAGATCATGAAAGCGACGTTTGAAGTCTGTACTTGAAGACTTACGTGACAACAAGCTATATGTCAAGTTTGAAGAAATCACGAGTTACGCTTAAGGAAGTAGCATTCCTTGGGCACGTTGTTAGACCCCAACTTATTATTAATGAAATTTAATTTTCTCTATTTATTATTTTGAAATAGTAAGGGTTGATTTGATTAATGTGGATAGTTAGGGGTAAAATACGTAAATATTTCAAAATAAGCAAGTGGTTATAAAATATTCATTGTTGTTTGGGAATATTAGTTTGGTGGTGGATTATTAAATTTATTGTCGGGGAATATTAAATGCGACGACCAAGCGACCATGTGTGGGGCCCATAACTGAAGCGATTGGATGAAGAAAAAAGCGAATATAAGTTGTTTAAAAATAACGGTAGGTTATTCAATTATCTTGTTAAAATACTAATTGGATAAAATACGATAGCACACGGTATTGCACCATTATTGATTCTTACGTGAAAAGCCTTTACTTTCGATAATGGTTACGATAATTCTTATTCGATATTTTATTGATTTAATAATTCTTTGCGTTGATATTTTATATTCTTTGTTGTTTGATAATTGTCATTACACGGTATTTTTCATTATCGAAGCAATAATTCATATTATCTGAATAATATTATTAGATAACATTATTGGCAATGTCTAGAAAGTTACATCTAAGTAGAGGTTTGGTCACCTAATTGCTATTTAGTAAGGAGAAATTCTTA
The DNA here is from genome assembly GCA_020205615.1 of Panax quinquefolius. Taxonomy (NCBI): domain Eukaryota; kingdom Viridiplantae; phylum Streptophyta; class Magnoliopsida; order Apiales; family Araliaceae; genus Panax; species Panax quinquefolius. The sequence goes on along the minus strand of CM035153.1, from coordinate 166,914,169 downwards.
TCGGAAAGCCCCTGCTTTCTTGGGAAGCTGCACAGTTGTCAATATTGTGATTACATAATATTATTTGTGAATAATTAATTATTGATTCATATGATAAGAAAAATATTGATTTTATGTGGATATAGATGGAGAAAATTTTTAATGTGACAATTGTTGAAAATTGAAATTTTATCTTTTTACGATAAAATAATTCATTTAAATGTATTATTATATATAATGGTGATATTTTTACAACGAATGTGAGATATATGAGTATATGAGGAGGAAGAGTATTTTGTTGCAATAAATGTTTAAAACATGTTAAACATGTCGGTGGACCCCATTTATTGGTGAAATTTGATTATAGCACAGCAAAATCGCTTGGTTTGTGGATTTGGTCAATTTTTGTTTGGAATTTGGAAAAACTTTCTTCTGCAAAGTTGTAGAGAATTGAATTTCCTATAAAAATTCGAGAGATTAGAATTTTTTGATAAAAGGGCTATTTATTGTGAATTATTGAAGTTCTGAAGCTCCGAAATAATTGATTTTGGAAGTTTTAATTATTATTTTAAAGAAAAACGTTTTTTTTTACATTTAAGTGGGCTAACATGTGATATTAATTGCTGAAATCAGATCTTCAAAGATGAAATTTATAATATATATTAATATTTTATTAAATTTTACTAACTTTTGAAAGCATTTTCTATAAATAGGGTCTTGGGTTAGAATTGAAAATCACACGAGAAATTGAAGTTTTCTCTCTATATTATCGGCGTATTCTTGTGAGTATTTTGAGTATACTTTGAGTATTGTTAGGCGGTGATTCCATTTGACCTTATATATAATTTAAATTAATATTATTTTTTTAAATGATATTATTTCTTCAATATCATTATGTTGAAATATTGATCTGAAGTTTTATCAAATTTGGAACTTTTGGTGTCGGAGTCTTATTCACGTATCTGGCCTTTATTCACGTTATCGACCTTTATTCACGAAAGTCTTGACCTTTATTCATCGAAAAATGAAAATTTTCTTTTAAAAAATATCTAATACGGATCTTAGCTTTGATTGTATCCATGTTTTGATCATTCTTGAATTTTACACCACTTTGTGATTATTTTTGAGGTATTTTGGACATGGATAAAACAAAGTCGAATCCTTAATCCTTAATCCTTGTCGTTTTGTTTCCTTTGGATTCGTTTCTTTAAAAATATTTTTCATCATCCTTAATCTTAAATGATGATATTATTGAATATCTTTGGCTTTGAGTGCAAAATGAATGATTTCTGAAGAATATCTTTGGCGTGTAGTGCGAAGATGAACAAGTGTTTAGATGAACATGACGGTGATGAATATCTTTGGCTTTGTGGTGCAAAGATGAATATTTGATTCGGATATATATTGATTGATGTTACAGGGATAAAAGATGAGCGATGAACTTTTAAATTCATCATAGAAGATAGTTGTTTGCATTCTCTACTTAACTCTTACAATGAATTATTATTTTCATTGCGAATATTGATTTAAAATTTGTTGTCTATTGTATTCTATTAGATTTTCCACTGTTGAAGACTAACGATAATTTGTTGTATATTATCTTAGTCATAATATTCTTTCTTTGGCTAGTTGAGCTCACCCTTTTCCTTTTTGTTCCATTTTTCTTCTCGGGAGGCGAGAATAGAAATGATGCGAGTGGGTATGGAATGAAGGTTCTAGAGAGAGTTGTTTAGTAGTCCTCACCATTTTATAAAATAATGTATCAATAAATGTGATGAGGATTTATTTGAGTATAGATATTATCAGAAGATAATATTTGTATTCAAACTCACAGATTTCTTGTTGTGATAATAAAGTTGTAGTTGTTTACGTACCATGTATTGACAACTCGGAATGGGTGATGTATACCTATTTTGGGGGCGTCGCGGTTGGTATCGAGCTTGGGGATATGATCTCTGGCGGAGATGGGGAATAGAACTAGGAGGGAGGCAGTAAATCCTTGTTAGTGTGTCTACTAAAGCTTATTTGTTAGTTGGTCGGTATATAGCGATATTGTGGCGCCCCAAAATTAGGTATACATCACCCGTCTTGGGTAGTCGGATCGTAGTATGCAATTTAAATCTGACTTACTAATATAAGCGTAAGTATACAATCGACATAAACCGTGAGTTTGAATACAAATATTGTCTACTTGATATTATCTGAACTCGAAAGGAGTCCTTATTACAATTATTATCACACTATTTCACGAGAATAGTGAGGACTACTAATGCTATCCTCGGACCGTTACTCCGTTCCAGGCTGGTCCCATTATATTCTCATTTCTGAAGAAGCGATGAAAGAAAGGGTGAGCTCGACTAACTCGATAAAATATTATGACTAAGATAATCTTGAATAAATTATCATTAGCCTCTGTGACGATGTTAAGCGATAAAATATAATGAACATCAAGTTTAACTTCTGTGAGAACCGATGATCCATTAAAAGAGTCAAGTAGAAAATAAAATCTACTATCTTTTATGATTTAAAGGTTTTCATCATTTATTATAAATTTGAGACTCGACTTTAATAAATATTCCACCACATCTAATCATCCACATACCCGCGATCGAAATTTTCATTAAATCATCGATGGTGGCATTATCTTACAAGAATAAACCACAGTCATAATCATACCAAAACTATTCATCAATGCTTTCGAGACCACTTTGAGGACTTTTATCACATCATTTATAACGGTCGTAAATATATTAGAATGATCCTGACATAATCATACTAAGTCTATCTATGCATGCGTAAGCGAAATATGACTTTTATCACATCATTTGTAACATTACGGTTGATTACAAGAATAGTCTCTGGTCGTAATCATACCAAGTCCATCATGCCTTCTGAGGCCACGATTGACTTTCAACATAATATAAACATGAGGATGATGACAATGATATAAGAATTGATAAAACAAGTTCAAGAATTATTTTATCCGAGGAATTATTAACGTCAAATTGTCGGCGTGATCTTTGTTTTGTAGAGTAAAATTCAAGAATGATCGAAGAATATTTCCATGAAAAGATCTTTGGATGAAACGCAAATATCGAGGATATTCTACTAATTTCATGGAGTATAGAAGTCAAAGTTTTAACCATTTGGGTATAATAAAGAATTGAATAACAAAAGAAATCACCGTAAATGCGATAGACCTCACAGAGCGAGTTATTCTAACGAGAATAATAATAACGGAACGGTCGGTGAAATTCACACCAACGGATGTTCCAATGAGAATAATAAAGAATGGAATAACAACGAAATCACCATGCATGCGGTGCTTATATGACGAGGTTATTCAACGAATATAATAAATCTGAGAATAATAAAGATGGAACCCGAATTAGGTGTAAAACACCTGCAAACGGGATATTCCAACGAGAATAATAAAAGATGAATAATAAAGAGCGGAACCGAGTCCGGCGTAAAAGCACATCTGAGGATGTTCGAAAGGAATAATAAAGATAGAATAATAGAAGAATGTCACCAAGTATAGGGTATTAAGCGTATCTGAGGTTATTCAATGAAACAATGAAGAAATGGAATAACGAAGTTCTTTTTTTTAATACTGAAAAGAATAATATCCACTTCAGTAAAAGACCTTTGGATATCAAAGTAGTGAAATGCAGAATACTCTTCTTTCTTTCTCTATAGATTTTCTCTCTGTAGCTTCTCTCTATAATTTCTCTCTCTAGAGTTTGATTGAATTAAATGAAAATAATGAAGGAATGAGCTTCTATTTATAGGAAAATAGAATGCGTAGTAATTAATCCATGAGCGGTCCAGTTGATTTACTTTAATCGACGGTCCATATTTAAAGCAAAATCTTTTAAATAAAATATCATATATTACATTTATATAAAAACATTTTACTATCTGAAACCTTATACGAAATCAACTATGCAAAACACTTTATGCAACACTTATGCGTAATAAAATATAATATATTATTTATAGAATAACTTTAATAAAGTATTACATTTTATATAAAAAGATGTTTACATTTTATTACGTTAATAATCTGAATAAAACAAAAGCGTCATTATCATTATAATAATTCATATTATTAATCGTGATAATGGAATCAAATGGTGACTTCTCACATAAGCGTCGATAATCAATACTGGTGTCTTCTTATGCAATCACACGTATTCTTTATACTTTTACTACTGAGAGTAGTTCAACGGTATCAGCGGTAAAAACTTCCGCCAGTTATTTCAATAAAATATTTTTTGTCGTTTTCGATCAAGAATGATAATTACATTATTAGGGGTCCACCGATGATTGGTAGTTATCTGAATATTCCTGCTAAGCCGAATATTCCCCGACCAATCGAATATAATATAACCACTTGCATACTTTGCAAAATTTATAAATATACCCACAACTATAATATTATCTCAAATTCACACCATAATATTAAAAATTATTTCGACAAAATTTAAATCTTTAATGATAAAATCACGGGTCTCCTGATCTCCCTCCTTATGGAATTTAAGCCCTCGAAATTAGGTGCGTGCACGGTATGATAAGAGGTGAGGATACCTTGAATACCTTTATCGTTGAAAACATTAAATTCATCTTTGCAATCCGGCCGAAAATATTCATTAACAATTCATCTTTTGCACTACGGGCCAAAGATATACAATTATAAAACCAATAATCTTTGAGACTCGACAATAGTATCACGACCACGAATTATCCATGCACCTTCTTGGCCGGGGATATTCGTGTTTTAATTATGATCATGATTATCTTTAGAATAATCCACAATCATAATCATACCAAGTCCATCAATGTACTACTGACGAAGATGACTTTTACCACATCCATGAATTAATATTTCATTCTTTGAGACTCATTTCGATAATTAATCCACATCATCGAATCATCCACCTTTACTGGGCCGAGGATATTCTTTATTATCACGACCACGAATTATCCATACACTTCGTGCGAAAGATAATCGTGTATTCATTAATATCGCTGACCACAAATTATCCATGTACTTTCGGCCAAAGATAATCGTGTATTCATTAGTATCACGACCATAAATTATCCATGCACTACGGCGAAAGATAAAGATAATCGTGTATTCATTAGTATCACGACCACAAATTATCCATACCTACTGGCCAAAGATAATCGTGTATTCATTAGTATCACGACCACAAATTATCCATACCTACTGACCCGAAGATAATCGTGTATTCATTAGTATCACGACCACAAATTATCCATACACTACGTGCCAATGATAATCGTGTTTTTCAATTACGGTTATGATTATACCAAAACAATCCACGGTCATAATCATACCAAGTCCATCTATGCGTAAGCCCGAGATGACTTTCAACCTGATATAAGCGTGAGGATAATGATATAAAGAATCAATCAAATGAGATAAAGGATAAATATTAAACATTTATAATATAATTTATCCGAGGATTCAAGAATATCCCCATGTTATCAATCACTTAATAATCTCATAATCTAATATCATTAATATTATAACAATATTTTAATCACTTCTTAAATTTATAAACAATTTATTTCAATTGTTTACGCTTTTACCATATAATGCATTTAATCATTCAAAATGTCATACTTCATAAGATATCATCACCATGATCAAATCCTCATCAAAAAAAATATATGCATATACTCTATATGTAAGACCCGGCTTTTATAAATAAAGTTGAATTTTCTATAAATATTATTTTTGAATATTATGGAATAAATTTGATATAATGTTATAGTTGTGGGTAATATTTATAAATTTTGCAAAGTATGAAAGTGGTTATATTATTAGATTGGTGGGGGAATATTCGGTTTAGCGAGGAATATTAAATACAACTACTCAATCATTGGTGGACCCCTAGCGAAATTATTGTCGGATTGAAAAAGCGACAAAATATTTTTTATTGAAATAACGGCGGAAGTTTTACCGTTGATCTTTGTTGAACTACTCGGTAGTAAAAGAAATGCGATGTCGTGTGGTTGCATAGTAGCACTTTGCGGTATTGATTATTGATGCTTATGTGAGAAGTCACTCGGTTTGATTCCATTATTGTCGATTAATAATATGAATTATTATAGCGATAATGGCGCTTTGTTTTATTAAGTATTATTAGCGTAATAAAAGCGAAACATCTTTTTATATAAAGCAGAATACTTTATTAAAGTTATTACATAAATAGAATATATTATATTTTATTATGCATAGTGTTGCGTAGTGTTTTGCATAGTGTTGCATAGTGAAATGTTTTTATATAAATAGAATATATGATATTTTATTTAAAAGATTTTGCTTTAAATATGGAACGTCGATTAAAGTAAATCGATACAGATGGTTCATGGATTAATTACTATGCATTCTATTTTCCTATAAATAGAAGCTCATTCCTTCATTATTTTCTTACAATTCTTTGAAACTACAGAGAGAAACTATAGAGAGAAAGAAAAGAAAGTGTATACTACTACTTCACTTTGCCATATTCAATTCTTCTAAGGTAGGGAATATTATTTGTTGTCTTTCGTAAAGGGTGTTATTCTTTCTTATTCATGAAGAGAAGCATTTGTTATTCCATTGCTTATTATTACATTGGAATAACTTTTGTATCGTGGTTTACCCTATACTTGGTGACATTCTTCTATTATTCTATTGGAACATCACATGCGTGTGTTTTACACGGGCACAGTTCCGTCTTTATTATTATTTTGTTGGAACATCACATGCATGTGTTTTACAGGACACAGTTCTTCTTTATTATTACATTGGAACATCACATGCATGTGTTTTACACCCGACTGGTTCCGTCTTTATCATTACATTTGGAATATCTATCATGTGTTTTACACGATGCAGTTCCATCTTTATTATTACATTGGAACATCACATCCGGTGTGAATTTCACGACCCGGTTAAGATTATTATTATTACATTTGGAATAACTTTTATCATCTTGAAATCTGCATGCGTGGTGATTTCTTTTGTTATTCCATTCTTTATTATACCCAGGTTGGTTAAAACTTTGACTTATACTCCATGAAATTAGTAGAATATCCTTGATATTTGCGTTTCATCGATATCTTTTCATGGAAATATTATTACGATCATTCTTGAATTTTACTCTACAAAAGCAGTGTCATGTTGACAATTTGGGCGTTAATAATTCTGGATAAAATAATTCTTGAACTTGTTTTATTGAATTCTTATATCATTGTCATCATCCTCATGTTTATATTTTTTTAAAAAAGTCATGCATGGCACATGTAGTGCGTAGATGGACTTGGTATGATTATGACGGAGACTATTTAGTGTAATCATGGCCAGTAATGTTACAAATGATGTGGTAAAAATCCTCGATGGCCGTAGTAGTAGCATTGATGGGCGATTGTTGGCATGATCATGACCATTAATGAATACACAACTATTCTTGGCCCGTAGTGCGTGAATAATTGTGGTCGTGATCTTAAAGAATATCATTGGTAGTATTAGCGGGGTGATTCGATGATGTGGATTATTTATTAAAAATTTGAGTCTCAAATTATAACAGATGATGAAAAACCTTTTAAATCATAAAAGATAGTAGATTTTATTTTCTACTTGACTCTTTTAATGGATTGCTTGTTCATTTGCAGATTAAACTTGATGTTTATTATATTTTATCGGTTTAACATTTGTTGAAGGCTAATGATAATTTATTACGCATTATCTTAGTCATAATATTTCTTCTTGGGCTAGTTGAGCTCACCCTTTCTTTCAACATTCTCTTGAAATGAGAACATAGGCGAAGACGAGTCGGGGAGCGGAGTAATGGTCGGAGGATAGCATTAGTAGTCCTCACTATTACGTGAAATAGTGTGATAATAATTGTAATGAGGACTCCTTTTGAGTTTGTATAATATCTAGTAGATAATATTTGTATTCAAACTCACGGTTTATAAATATTGTACCTTGACAGTTATATTAGTAAGTTGTATTTAAATTACATACCATGTATCCGACTACTCGAGATGGGTGATGTATACCTAATTTTGGGGGCGTCACGGTTAGTATCGAGCTTAGGGATATGATCCTGGCGGAAGCATGGATAAAGCCGATTACCAAGATATTTGATGTCTTGGGATGCTCCGAGAGCAAAGGTTCCCTTCTTGCGCTTTTATGTTGCTTGGAGAGAGGCGATTCTTGGTGGGAATCGATAAAAGCGTACTCGACTTCTTTGTCTTGAAGATATCTTGGGAGAAGTTCGGGGAGGCATTCAACGACAAATAATTTCACGAAAGTATTAAGCCACATGAAGGAGGTGGAGTTTATCAAGTTGGAACAAAACAATATGGCCAAGTATCGCGATACGAGGCAAAATTTGCGAGTTATCACGATTTGCGTCCCACTTGGTGGATAATGAAGAAAGAATGGCGCGAATATTTTAAGAGGTTTGAAGTTGGAGATACTTGAACATCTTATTTCTCATAAGCGTGTTTGTATTCAAATGTTGTAAATAGGGCTCGATTAGTGGAGCGCGATAACGAGTCAGCGCTTGACTAAAAGAGCGGTAAACAAAATTATAATACCGGTGAGTAATCATCGAGCGGTGACAACAAGCGTGGAGGAATCAACGAGCTAGATATGGTAACCACTTGGTGGTAATCGGGCCAAAACAATAAGAATGGACATTTCAAGAAAGCGGAGATTCAATGATGATGGAAAGACATCAAAGCTGCAAACACCGTTGTTAAGGAAGGAGAAAGACCACTGTCGTCATATGCTTCAAATGCGGAGGAGAGGACACATCGATCAAAAGCTGCGCCATGCCAGTCAAAGCATGTTATAATTGTGGAAGAGAAGGTCAACTTAGCTCGATTTTGTCGTTTCAAGAAGACAAATTCAACTAGGATGGAGGCACAAAAGTAGTCGAGAAAAGTCAAAATCGATAGTCTGAGGAGAGCGTTTGTTATGACCTCCCGAGAGAGCAAGGAACCCGAATGAGGTCATCACGGGTAAGCTTATCATAAACTCTAATGAAGTCTATACTTTATTTGATCTGGGTTCTACCCATTCTTTTATTTCTCTATTTGCGCTCATCGATTAAATTTGACTCGGAGAAAATAGACTTTGACTTATCTGTGGAAACTCCGTTGGGAGAAACCTTCATTACATCCACTTTTTATAAGTCTTGTTTGGTTCAAATCGGTACCCTCACATTACTGTCGATCTTATTTCATTAAAAATACTTGCATTTGGCGTGATTACTAGGGATTGATTGGTTAACTACTTATCATGCAAAATTGATTGTTTTAAATAAGGTTGTTAGCTTTCATATTCCTAATCAACCTATTATCGAAATTCAAGCGACCAAACCATTAAAATCAATCACGGTCATCTCGAGCCATAAAGCTATTAGTTTATTGAAAAGCGGATGTCAAGCTTTCTTAGCTCATATCACGATTTAAACAAAAATACGTCGATTTTGAGCGATATTTCTATTGTTAATAAATTTCTGGCGTATTCCCGAAGAACTTCTGGCCTACCCAGGCGTGAAATTGAATTTTGTATCGACCTTGAACCCTCTGAAAACCTATTTCTAAAGCCCATGTCGAATAGCTCTATTGAACTTGAGGAGTTAAAGACCCAACTCACGGAATTTTTAGACATTGGCTTTATTAGTCCTAGTACTTCTCCTTGGGGTGCTCTGTTTCTATTCGTGAAGAAGAAAGATGGGAGTATCGACTTTGTATTGATTATCGGGAGTTGAATCATGTCACCATCAAAAATAGGTATCCATTGCCGCGTATTGATGACTGTTTTGACCCGATTAGCAAGGAGCCAAATTCTTTTCAAAGATTGATCTTCGTTAGGATATCACCAATTGAAGATTAGAACCGTGACATTCGAAAGCGGCTTTGAGAACTTCGATGCGGGCATTATAAATTCACAGGTCATGTCCTTTGGATTGACTAATGCTTTCTTTGCCTTCATGGATATGATGAGCCAAGTATTTAAGGAATATTTAGATCACTTTGTGGTCGTTTTTATTGATGACATCCTTATTTATTCCAAAAGCCATGAAGATCATGAAAGCAACACTTGAGGTGACACTCCAAAAGCTTACGTGAATATAAGCTTTATGCGAGTTGAAGAAATCACGAGTTACGGCTTGAAGAAGTAGCATTCCTTGGGCACGTGGTATCAAGTCGTGGAATATCTGATTGACCCAATGAATTTGAAGCTATTGGTGAGAACAACCTAAATCGATGGCCGAAACGTAGCTTTCTCGGTTTAATTGGTTATTATCGGAGATTAGTGGAAGGATTTTCTCGAATCGCTACTCCATTGACTCGGTGACTCGAAAAGATACAAAGTTCGGTTGGGCGAAGAATGTGAGAAGAGTTTTCAAGAACTTCGAGGAGACTTATTCGGCACACTGTTACGTGATACCATCGGCTCGGAGGATTTGTCATCTACGGTGATGCTTGAACAAAGGGTTGGGATGTGTTCTCATGCAACATGGAAAAGTTATAGCTTTATGCCTCGCGACAACTCAAAAGAATATGAGAGGAATTATCCTACTCATGATCCGGGTTAGCGGTATTATCTTCTTAGCATAAAATTTGGAGGCATTACTTGTATGGGGAGAAAGTGGAAATCTTTACGGATCATAAAAGCCTCAAATATTTCTTCACTCAAAAAGAACTCGACATCGCGACAACGACGTTGGCTTGAACTGTTGAAAGATTATGATCATACCATCGATACCATCCTGGAAAAGCGAGCGTGGTAGGTGACGCGTTGAGTAGAAGATCATATGCAAAGTCTGAGTGCGTTATTGTCAACCTGAAAGGCCCATTTGTATGACTTGCAAAGGATGGAGATAGAGTTAAAGACTCTCGGGGATGCGTGTGATGATAAGCGAATATCTGAGTAGAACCGAAACTTTAATCGATAAAGTTAAAAATTGCTCGAGCTTCTGAGACACAGGAGTTGATGTGTATAAGGAAGAAAGTGCAAGAAGGTGCTATCCCAAGAAGCAAGAATCGATGAAGAAGGAATACTTGAGTCGACTCCGGACTTTGTGTTCTAACGACCACGATTTAAAGTATAATATCATGATGGAGCGCCTGACACACCATTTGCAATCCATCTGGAGTACCAAAATGTATCATGATATTAAATCATACATTTTGGTGGAAGCAATATGAAGAGAGAGATAGCCTTTGTTTATCTCAAGGTGTCTAACTTGTCAACGAGTTAAAGCGAACATCAAGTACCAAAGGTCCATTGCAACCACTTGAAATTCAAGAATGGAAGTGGGAGCACATTACCATGGATTTTATTCTGGGTCTTCCTAAGGTTTCTCAAGGCGTTGATGCGATTTGGGTCATTGTTGATAGATTGACCAAGTCTGCTCATTTCTTCCGTCGAGAAACTTATACACTTGAGCGTCTTGCTCAGTATATACATAAACGAGATTGTAAGGCTGCATGGTATCTGCATTATCCATAGTTTCGATCGAGACCCAAGATTCACTTCGATTTTGGGTTAGTTTGTAAAAAGATATGGGCGCAGACTTACGATTTAGCTTCGGCATATCATCCTCGAAGCCGAGACGGAAAGTCGGAGAGGACTATTCAAACTCTTGAAGATCTATTAAGACTCTGTGTCCTTGATTTCAAGGGAGTTGGGACAAGTTCTTACCATTGGTGGAGTTTTCCTACAACAACAGTTATCAAAAGCAAGTATTGGCATGGCTCCATTCGAGCGTTGTATGGAAGAAAGTGTCGTTTCTCGGTATCTTTGGGATGAGGTGGGTGAAGCAATGTTGTTGGGGCCGGAGTTGATGCGCATGACTACGGAAAAGATTCAAACGATCCGACAACGTATAAAAACCTCACAAAATCGACAAAAGAGTTATCTTGATCTTCATCGAAAGGGCGTGGAATTCGATATAGGAGATCATGTGTTGTTAAGAGTTGCTCCATGGAAAGGAGTTACAAGATTTGGAAAGAGAAAAACTTAATACTCGATTCATCCGGTCCATTTTAATCCTCGATCGAGTAGGAGCGTAGGCTATAGACTCGCTTTCTGCCAAATATGTCTCGTGTTCATAACGTTTTCACATATCCATATTACGTAAATATGTGAAAGACCGAACCATATTATTGAGTTAGAACAGGACGAAATAGCGGAAGATTTGGCGTATGAAGAGGTTCTGTTCAAATTTTGGATAAGAAGGAACATATTTTACGCTCGAGGTTATACCTCAAGTTAAAGTTTTGTGGAGGAACCACGATGTTGAGGAAATGACTTGGGAGTTAGAATGCGAAATGAAATCAAGGTATCCTTACCTCTTGACATACCAGTCGTACCCTAATTTCGAGGCGAAAAATTTCATAAGAAGGGAGGTTGTAAGACCCGACTTTTATAAATAAAGTTGAATTTTCTATAAATATTATTTTGAATATTATGGAATAAATTTGATATAATGTTATAGTTGTGGGTAATATTTATAAATTTTGCAAAAGTATGCAAGTGGTTATATTATTCGATTGGTGGGGAATATTCGGTTTAGCGAGGATTATTAAGTATAACACTCGATCATTGGTGGACCCCACAACAAAATTATTGTCGGATTGAGAAAAGCGACAAAATATTTTATTGAAATAACGACGGAAGTTTTACTGGTTGATCTTGTTGAACTACACGGTAGTAAAAAGTACGATGATGTCGTGTTGGTTGCATAGTAGCACACGGTATTGATTATTGATGCTTATGTGAGAAGTCACTCGGTTTGATTCCATTATTGTCGATTAATAATATGAATTATTATAAGCGATAATGACGCTTTGTTTTATTCATATTATTAACGTAATAAAACATAAACATCTTTTATATAAAATGAATACTATATTAAAGTTATTACATAAATAAAATATATTATATTTTATTATGCATAGTGTTGCGTAGTGTTTTTGCATAGTATTTTGCATAGTGTTGCATAGTGTTTGCATAGTAAAATGTTTTATATAAATAGAATATATTATATTTTATTTAAAAGATTTTGCTTTAAATATGGATGAGTCAGATTAAAGTAAATCAATCTGGATAGTTCATGGATTAATTACTTATGCATTCTATTTTCTATAAATAGAAGCTCATTCCTTCATTATTTTCTTACGAATTCACTTGAAACTACTAGAGAGAAAACTATAGAGAAAAGAAGAAAAGTATTCTGCTACTTCACTTTGCCAATATTCAATTCTTCTACAGGTAGGGAATATTATTTGTTGTACTTTCGTAAGGGGTGTTATTCTTTCTTATTCATGAAGAGAAGCTGTTGTTATTCCATTGCTTATTATTACATTGGAATAACTTTGTATCGTGGTTTACCCTATACTTGGTGACATTCTTCTATTATTACATTAGAACATCACATGCATGTGTTTTACAGGACTGGTTCCGTCTTTATTATTATTTTGTTGTTAGAACATCGTATACGTGTGTTTTACAATGGACTGAGTTCGTATTTATTATTACGTTGGAACATCACATGCATGTGTTTTACACCTAGGACTGGTTCCGTCTTTATCATTTTGTTGGAATATCCTATACATGTGTTTTACACTTTGGATCTGGTTCCATCTTTATTATTACATTTGGAACATCACATCGGTGTGAATTTCACGACACAGTTACATTATTATTATTACATTGGAATAACTTTGTCATGTAATCTGCGCATGCATGGTGATTTCTTTTGTTATTCCATTCTTTATTATACCCAGTTGGTTAAAACTTTAACTTCTATACTCTGTGAAATTAGTAGAATATCCTTGATATTTGCGTTTCATCCAAAGATATCTTTTCATGGAAATATTCTTGATCATTCTTGAATTTTACTCTACAAAACAATTATCATGTTGACAATTTGGGCGTTAATAATTCTGGATAAAATAATTCTTGAACTTGTTTTATTGAATTCTTATATCATTGTCATCATCTTCATATTTATATTTTTTTTTTTAAAAAGTCATACATGGCTTTGTAGTGCGTAGATGAACTTGGTATGATTATGACCAAAGACTATTCGGTGTAATCATGGTAGTAATGTTACAAATGATGTGGTAAAAATCCTCGATTAGTAGTAGTGCATTGATGGATGATTGTTGGCATGATCATGACCATTAATGAATACCTGACTATTCTTGGCGTGTAGTGCATGAATAATTGTGGTCGTGATACTTAAAAGAATATCCTTGGCCAGTAGTGCGGGGTGTGATTCGATGATGTGGATTATTTATTAAAAGCTAGAGTCTCAAATATATAATGATGAAAAACCTTTTAAATCATAAAAGATAGTAGATTTTATTTTTTACTTGACTCTTTTAATGGATTGCTTGTTCAATTGCAGATTAAACTTGATGTTTATTATATTTTATCGGTTTAACATTTGTTGAAGGCTAATGATAATTTATTACGCATTATCTTAGTCATAATATTTCTTATTGGGCTAGTTGAGCTCACCCTTTTCTTTCCTTTGTTCTTTGAGGAAATGAGAACATATTTGAGACGAGTCGGGGAGCGGAGTAATGGTCCGGAGGATAGCATTAGTAGTCCTCACTATTATGTGAAATAGTGTGATAATAATTGTAATGAGGACTCCTTTTGAGTTTGTATAATATCTAGTAGATAATATTTGTATTCAAACTCACAGATTTATGTCGTGTTGTACCACCTACGATTATAATAATAAGTTGTATTTAAATTACATACCATGTATCTGACTACCCAAGATGGGTGATGTATACCTAATTTTGGGGGCGTCACACTATATAGGATTCTCTAGCCATAAAATCCTATTTTCAACTTTGTTACTTCACATAACATTTTTAACTCATATGTTCGTAACTAAACTATTTTCATAGAAAATACCAAATCAGTCCCAAATATATTTCTTTTCTGAGACTTAGCATAACATAGTCCCATAATGAACATACATTTTTCTCGGAATTTTTAAAATTCATTTACTATTTTTCAAAAATCAATTTCTAATTAATTCCTTAAGAAATTAGCTACCTCAAGGTTAACTCGAGAATTCCCAAATCTTGGCGGGGACCTTACACATGTTAATGTGAGCCTTGATTTAAATTTCATGGTCATCGGAGTTGTAGAACTCCGGTTATATCATTTTTCGTCGGAAAAACCTAAATATTGAAATGGTCATAACTTGCTCATTTTAAGTCATAATAAGCTCATTTTTGGACAGGAGTTACCTTATACCATATACTTTCATTTCCCAAAAGGCTAGAATTTTTCTCATAATTTAAGTGGCCGAAAATGCCCTTTTAAAAATTAAATCGATAGTTTTTGAAATTTCCAGCTTTTTCATTCTTTATTAAAATCAGGTCCACACGTAAATTTACAACACCTTTTCCAGTGATTCCACTTGGAGATGCTACAAAACTCATAGATCTAACTCTAGAACTTGACCATACTGAAAAATTCAAAATATATTAGGAGATATGGTCAATTGAATTTCATGTTACGTTTTTCACAAAATCTGATTTTCAACTCTTTGTGATTTCTAAGAAACTTTCATGTTTTCTCATAATAACCAAAATAACTCATTATAACACTTACTAATACCATGTCTACCCATGATTTTCATTAGTCCAATGCTTTTATTATGACTTTCATCATAATCCACGTAAACAGATCCTTTTAGTTGAAGAAATATTTGAGGTTTAAGAAATGGGTTTTTATCTTTGGGGTCAATACAAAATTTGATTTCACGCTCTAGGGTAGGCTAGAAAGTCTTCAAGAATCGTCAAGAAATTTATTAATGATAGAAATATCATTCAAAACGTGACTCTCATCCAAAACTTGGATAATCGTCACATTGATACCAACCGTGACTTCATCCTTTAACCTAGATAGCACCTCATAATGATGCCTATCAACTTGCCATCTTCTTTCATGATGTCGCTTTAGAGAAAGTCGGCCTCGGTGCATTCCACACAAGGAAGTCAACAACGAAAGGTTCGGGGATCTTTACTTATGGCTTGATATGACAATGATTGACTTTAATGGTTTGGTTACTTGAATTAAGCACTGACAGTTGGTTATGAATATAAAAGCTAACAACCTTACGAAAAGCATGATGATTAGTTAACCAATTAATTCCTAAAATCACATCAAAGGCCAGTATTTTTAAAAAAATAAGATCGACAAGTAACGTGAAAGTGTTTATTTGAATCAAACAAGATTTAAAAAGCAGTAGAGGTAACAAAGGCTCCTACTTAACAAAGTTTGACCAATAAGTCAAAGTCTAATTTCTCCAGTCAAATTTAAGCGTTGAATGCAAGTAAGAGATAAAATAATGGGTAGAACCGGTATCTTATAAGGTATAAACTTAAGTAATTTATAATAACCTAACTTCGTCTTAACTTCGTTTCGGGTTTCTTCGCTTTTTGAGAAGTCATAAAAACGCTCTCCACCTACACTTCTGGATTTTGACTTTTACTCGAGCGGTCTTTGGTGCCTCCATCCTAGGTGAACTTGTCTTGATGAGCGACAAAATCGGGCTAAGTGGCCTTTTTTCCACAATTATAACATCTTTTAGATGACATCGTGCGGTTTGATTGATATCCCCTCCCTTCCGCATTTGAAACATATGATAGGTGGTCGTTCTCCTTCCTTAACAACGGGTCTTTGGTTACGGCGTCTTTCCATCATTGTTGAATTTCCTCTTCTTGAAATTTCCATTCCTATTATCTTGGCCATGGTTACCACAAAATGATAATTTCCCCACGATGGTTATCGTTGTTAGATGGCGTTGCCATCGAATACGATTATTATTGTGTTGTTGGTCGTTACCTTTTGGTTGTCTTTGACTCATTATCGCGCTCCAATAAGCGAGCCCTATTCACAATATCTGAATACAAACAAAGTTTATGAAAAATTAGGTATTGGCGTATATCGGGTTTCAAACCTCTTAAAAACATTAGCGTCATTCGCTCCTCATTATCGACCAAATGGGATGCAAGCAGAGATAACTTTCGGCAAACTTAGCCTCATCTTGTGACACGGTCATATTATTTTGCTCGACTTGATAAACTCCACCTCCTTCGTGTGACGAATACTTTCGGAAAAAGTACTTGTCGTTGAAACGACTCTTGGAACTTCTCCCAAGACATCTTGAGTATGTCGATCTGGAGGCGTTTCTGATTCCCACCAAGTCTGCCTCTTCACGCAACATAAAGGTGGCAAATGGAACCTTTTGCTCCTCTCGAGCATCCCAAAAACATCAAATATCTTGGTGATCTGCTTTAATCACGTCTCGCCTTTAAGTGGTTACGGCTTTCCCAAAAACTCCGTGGTCCCGCTCCTTGAAGCGCTTAGCGGTGACCGATGAAGTGAGTTGCCATTATTTTCACTGCTTTTATGAGCAGAGCGCCTTCGTCGATGTTGCATGAATTCTAAAAACTCCTAAGCGTCTGCAATGTTCGTCCATTTGATCGATGTTGTTGTTTACGGAGGATAATTGCCATCACATCGCACATTATCCACGATTATTGATCATGGAGGCTCAGCGGTCTCCATGTGCTCCATTCTTATCTCAACATTTTTGGATGCCATTTTCAAATCTCGCCACAAAACAAGGGTTAATTAACATGTCACATATTATCCCTATACAACGGCCAAACCAATTAAATACCAAATAAACTTAGGTAGGTCATCTTAGCGAAGAAATTTCCGTCTCTCCTCCTGGTTCTTATCTCACATCTTAGCCGGGGATCATATCCTAAGCTACGATACCAAATTGTGGCGCCCCAAAATTAGGTATACATCACCCATCTTGGGTAGTCGAATACGTGATGCAAAATTTAAATACAACTTACTAATATAAGCTATGGTATGCAATCGACATAAAGCGTGAGTTTGAATACAAATATTGTCTATTAGATATTATACAAACTCAAAAGGAGTCCTTATTACAATTATTATCACACTATTTCACGAATAGTGAGGACTACTAATCTTATCATGTGGACCATTACTCCGTTCCCCGACTCGTCCAAATTTATATTCTCATTTCACAGAGAGAACGGTGAAAGAAAGGGTGAGCTCAACTAGCTCGATGAAATATTATGACTAAGATAATGCGAATAAATTATCATTAGCCTCTGTGATGTTAAAGCGATAAAATATAATGAACATCAAGTTTAACTACAGTGAACCAATGATCCATTAAAAGAGTCAGTAGAAAAATAAAATCTACTATCTTTTATGATTTAAAGGTTTTTCATCAACATTTATAATTTGAGACTCAACTTTAATAAATATTCCACCACATCTAATCATCCACGTACCACGGTCGAGAATTTTCATTAAATCATCAATAGTCGTGACTATCTAAGATAAACCACTTGTCATAATCATACCAAAAACTATTCATCAATGCTTTACGAATACTTTGAGGACTTTTATCACATCATTTATAACGAGTCATGATTATCTACCGAATGATCATTTGGTCATAATCATACTAAGTCCATCTATGCACGTAAGCGAAAGATGACTTTCATCACCATCGTCA
The DNA here is from genome assembly GCA_020205615.1 of Panax quinquefolius. Lineage (NCBI taxonomy): Eukaryota > Viridiplantae > Streptophyta > Magnoliopsida > Apiales > Araliaceae > Panax > Panax quinquefolius. The sequence continues at coordinate 166,895,546 of CM035153.1, read as the reverse complement.
TGCGATAGGCCATGCAGGCGAGTTATTCAACGAGAATAATAATAATCGGAACCGAGTCGGGTGAAATTCACACAAGCGGGATGTTCCAACAGAATAATAAAGAATGGAATAACAATGAAATCACCATGCATGCGGTGCTTAGCGCAGGCGAAGTTATTCCAACGAGAATAATAAATACGAGAATAATAAAGATGGAACCCGTGTGCGGTGTAAAACACGTAGGCGAGGATATTCCAATGAATAATAAAGGCAGAAGAATAATAACCGGTCCAGGTCGGCGTAAAGCATAAACGAGGATGTTCAGCGAATAATAAAAACGAGAATAATAGAAGAATGTCACCAAGTATATAATTATTCCACATATACGAGTTATTCCAACGAAACAATGAAGAAATGGAATAACGAAGTTCTCTTTTTTTTTGAATACTGAAAGAATAATATCCTCTACTAGTAAAAGACAATTGGATATCAAATTAGTGAAGTACGAATACTCTTCTTCTTTCTCTCTATAGATTTTCTCTCTATAGCCTCTCTCTATAATTTCTCTCTCTAGAGTTTGATTGAATTAAAAGAAAATAATGAAGGAATGAGCTTATTTATAGGAAAATAGAATGCATAGTAATTAATCCATGAAGCGGTCCCGAGATTGATTTACTTTAATCGACGGTCCATATTTAAAGCAAAATCTTTTAAATAAAATATCATATATTCTATTTATATAAAAACATTTTATTATGCAAACACTTTATGCAACACTATCTGAAAACACTATGCAACCTTATGCATAATAAAATATAATATATTACTATTAATAGAATAACTTTAATAAAGTATTACATTTTTATATAAAAGATGTTTACATTTTATTACGTTAATAATACTGAATAAAACAAAAGCGTCATTATCGCTATAATAATTCATATTATTAATCGTGATAATGGAATCAAACTGGGTGACTTCTCACATAAGCATCGATAATCAATACTGGTGTCTTTATTATCGCAACACACGTATTCTTTGTACTTTTACTACTTGGTAGTTCAACAAGATCAGCGGTAAAACTTCCGCCGTTATTTCAATAAAATATTTTTGTCGTTTTCTCAATCAAGCCAATAATTACATTATGGGGTCCACCAATGATTGAGTAGTTGTGCAAATATTCCTGTTAAACCGAATATTCCCAGACCAATCGAATATAATATAACCACTTGCATACTTTGCAAAATTTATAAATACTACCCACAACTATAATATTATCTCAAATTCACACCATAATATTAAAAATTATTTCGACAAAATTTAAATCTTTATTGATAAAATCAAAGGGGTCTCACGGATATTATGTGATATATTGATTTTCTTAATTAACCCTTGTTTTATGGCGATATTTGAGAATGTCGAACGAGAATATTAACAATGGAAATGAGGCCGTGGAGACGCTTTATACTCACCAACGAGGAGAACGTGCAACAGTGGCATGTTCTCTTGTGAACAACACCACTTGGCGAGATGATGAGCGAGGGATGTTTAGAAGCTTTTTGCGATTCATACAAAATCGATTTGAGGAGACTTCGTGTTCAAAATCTGGGAGGAAATGATAGCGATTCACGGGTTGTCATAGCAAAGCGATTCAAAAGTTGGGACCACCCGAATTTATGGGAAAGCCGGATTCGATCATAAAGCGAAACATGGGTCGAAGCAAATTACGAAGATATTCGATGTCTTGGGATGCGGAGAACGAGAAAGTTCCATTCGCCACCTTTATGTTTAAGTGGCGAAGCGGACTTCTTGGTGGGAGTCATGGCGTACCCATCCATCCACAAGACTTCGGCGTGTCTTGGGAGACATTTGAGAATCTATTTAATGACAAATACTTTCACGAAAGTGTTCGTCATTATATGAAGGAAGTGGAGTTCATCGATTAGAACAAAACAACATGGCGGTGTCTCGATGACGAGGCAAAATTTGCGAGTTATCGAGTTTGCACCTCATTTGGTGGAGAATGAGGAGCGTATGACGGATGTTTACGAGAGGTTTGAAACCCGATACGACAATATCTCATTTCTCATAAATTTTCTCTCTATTCAGATGTTGTTAACAGGGCTCAATTGTTAGAGCGAGATAATGAGTGCAACCACGTTCATTTTTCTAGGATGGTCAGAACATGTGCTGAAATGAGTCTCCTCTTGAGTTCTTTGAAGCTCTTCCCACATTCTTTGCTCCATTCGAATTTTGTATCTCTACTAGTCAGCTGCGTTAATGGAATAGCGATTCGAGAATATCCTTGAATCTAATCTCCGATAATAACCAACTAAGCTGAAAGATACGTATTTTGATTACTGAAACTTAGGTTGTTCTCAATCGTGACTCATATCCCAACCTTGGATATGCGTTTACAATAACACCTATTAGTTTACTATCACACGAATATGGTGTCCCTACGGAGATCGCGGCGGTTGCATTCCACAAAGGAAGTCACCGGATATAAAGGCTCGGTACCAAATTCTATAGTTGAATTTTAACTCACGAAGTTCAATAGGAGCCATTCGATGTGAGATTTTAGAAATGAGTTTTGTCTTAGGGTTCAAAGTCGATACAAAATTTAATATCGGGGCTTTGGGAGTAAGCGAGAAATTCTTGAAAATACGTCGGAAAAATCAATAACAACAGGAATATTATTCAAATCGACGTGTCTTTATTCAAATCCATAACATGGACTAAGAAAACTTGACATCCGTAATAAGCGAATGACTTCCATAGCTTGATATGAAAATGTTTGACTATAATGGTTTGATTGCTTGAATTGAATAACAGTTTAGCTTAGGAATATGAAAACTAACAACCTTACGAAGGTAATCAATTTCGGCGTGATGAGTAGTTAACCTTAAAATCACATCAAAAGCAAATATCTCTATAGAAATAAGGTTAACGGTAAATGTGATAGTGCTGACTGAATCAATCAAGATTTCTAAACAACGGATGTAATGAAAGTTTCTCTAACGGAGTCTCCATAAATAGGTCAAAGTCTAATTTCTCCGTAGTCAAGTTCAAGCGTTGGCGCATGAAGCGGAGATAAAAGAATGGGTAGAATCCCAGGTATCTAGTAAGGTATAAACTTGCAAGAATTTATAATTAACTAACCTGTGCTAACTTTATTCGGGTCCTCGCATTTGACCGGTCACGACAAACGCTTCTTCCGAGAACGGTTGACTTTGACTTTTCTCGGGACATCCTTTTGAGTCACCATTCCATTTGGATTTGGGTTTCGATATCGTCTGATCTCGAAAGCGATATGTCCTTCTTTTCCACAATTATAGCATACCTTAAAGCTGTTGTGGGCGCTTTGACCGATATGTCCTCTTTCCCGTGCATTTGTAACATACGATAGGTGGTCTTTCTCCTCCCTTGGAACCGATTCTTCTGGCGGCGACGTCTTCACATGGTGCGTTGTTGAATCTCCTCTTTTAAAATCTCCTCGACTCGCTTCTTCTTATTTTTTATGGCCACGATTACCACCGGTGGTTACCGCTTTGTCTGTATTCTTCTTTCTTCATTTGGTTATCGTTATTACGATGACTGCTATCTTGATATGATCCTCGTTTATGGTCCCTCGGTTGAGCGTACTTTATCTATCTCGCTAACAATTGAGCCTGATTGACAACATCTGAATAGAGAGAAAATTTATGAGAAATGAGATCTTGGCGTATGCGGGTTTCAAACCTCTCGAAACATCCGCGTCATCGTTCCTCATTCTCCACCAAATGAGGTGTAAACTCGATAACTCACGAACTTCGCCTCGTATTGGGACAAATCGTCATTTATTCTCGCTCCAGTCTAATAAACTCCACTTCCTTCATACGTATAATGCGAATACTTTCGGGAAGTACTTGTCATTGAACTATTTCTGAAATGTCTCCCATGACATCTTGAGTCTATTTGGATGGAGTGCGCTTCACGATTCCCACCGATGTCTGCCTTGTTACGAACATAAAAGTAGCGAATGGAACTTTCATTCCTCCGTGCATCCCAAGACATCGAATATCTTGGTAATTTGTTTGAACCACGTCTCGCCTTTAATCGGATCCGGCTTTCCCCGAGTGCAGTGGTCCCGACTCTTTGAAGCTGGTTTGTGACCACCGTGAATAATTCTATCATTTCCTCCTGTATTTTGAACACGAGTCTCCCCTGTCGATTTTGCATGAGCTATAAAAAGCTTCTAAACATCCCCTCGTTCATCATATGCTCGGTGGTGTGTTGTTCACGGGAGGTACATTGTCGACTTGTTGCGTTCTCCTCATTGGTAAATCTGAGCATCTCCACGGTCTCATTTACTCCTTTCATTAATATTCTCGATCGACATTCTCAAATACTCTCATAAAATAAGGGTTAATTAAGGAAATCAATATATTACATAATATCCCTATATATCTTGACCAACTAACAAATAAGCTTAGGTAGGACACCTTTAGCGAAGGATTTACTCGTCTCTCCCTCCTAGTTCTATTCACGATCTCATGGGAGAGATCATATCCCTAAGGTCCGATACCAAATCTGTGGCGCCCCCAAAATAGGTCCATTCCATCCAACCCATTCAGTCGCCAAATACATGGTGCGAAATAACTACAACTTTATTATTACAACATATAAAGCTGTGAGTTTAAATACGAGATATTGCCATCTGACAATATCCACACGCAAATAAATCCCCATCATAATTATTGATACATTATTTTACAAAAATGGTGAGGACTACTAAACAACTCTCTCTAGAACCTTCATTCCATACCCCGACTAGTACTGCATTACATTCTCCGCCTCCACGAGAAGAAAAATGGAACAAAAAGGAAAAGGGTGAGCTCAACTAGCCCGATAAAGAATATTATGACTAAGATAATATACAACAAATTATCGTTAGTCTTCAACGAGGAAAAATCTAATAGAATACAATAGACAACCAGTTTTAAATCAATCTTCGCGTGAAATAATAATTCATTAGAAGAGTTAAGTAGAGAATGCAAACTACTATCTTACATATATGAATTAAAAAGTTCATCGTCGATATTTTATCCACAGCATAACATCAATCGATATATATCTAGAATCAAATATTCATCTTTGCACTCTGAGCCAAAGATATTCATCATTAATCATGTTCATCTAAACACTGTTCATCTTTGCACTACGGGCCAAAGATATTCATCAATCATTCATCTTTACACTACGGGCCAAAGATATTGATAATATCATCATTTTGGACCGAGGATGATGAAAAATATTTTAAAGAAAAGCGAATCCATTGAAACAAAAGAACAAATATTAAGGATTAGTATTTTAAACAATCGAAGTTCAAAATACTTCATAAGTAATCGAGTGGAGTAAAATTCAAGAATGATCAAAACATGGATACAATCAAAGCTAGTATCCATAATAGATATTTTGACGAAAAGAAGAAATTTCATTTTTAATTGAATAGTCTTGCAGTATTCAGTATCGTGAATAGTCTTGAGTATCGTGAATAGTAACTCAGACACCAAAAGATAGAAATTTCACAAAAAACATCTTCACGCTTACCGTGAATAGTACTAAATGAATAGTAACTAAGTAAATAGTAACTCATGAATAGTAACTTTCGTGAATAGTAACTCATGAATAGTAACTCCAACGTGAAAAAGTTCTAAATTTGATAATAATTTCCAACCAATATTTCGGCATAATGATATTGAAGAAATAATATCATCTTCGAATAAAATAACATCCACTTACCTCGAAGAGGCAATTACTTCTAGTTGAAACAGGATATAGGCTATGACTTGAACTTGCACCGAGTATAGCAATACTCAAAGTATACTCAAAATACTCACAAGAATATGCTCGATTATATAGAGAGAGAAAACTTAGGTTGTGTGATTTTCAATTCTAACCTAAGCACCCTATTTATAGGAAAATGCTTAGAACACCAAAGCAGAAAATTTAATATAATAATATATTTATAAAAATTTGTCTACGCCAACCTTTCAGAATCTGAAATCAGCAATCCTAACACATGTTAAATGAGTCCCAACAATGTAAAAAACATTTTTGTAATTAAAAATATTTTAAACTTCCAAAATTAATTATTTGAACTTGAAACTTCAATAATTCATAATAAATAGCCCTTTTATCGAGAAAAATTCAAAACTCTCAAATTTCCATAGGAAATTCCATTATCTACAACTTTGCGGAAGGAAGTTTTCCAAATTCCAAGCAAGTGCTATTAACCAAATCCACAAACGGGCGATTTTACAAGCTATAATCAAATTTCTATCGATAATTGTGTCCACCAACACACAAAATATGTGTTAAACATTTAATGCCACAAAAATACTCTTCCTCCTCATATACTCATATATCCCACATTCATTATAAAAATATCACTTAGTTAATATATTATTAAAATAATATATTTAAATGAATTATTTTATCGAGAAAAAAGATAAAATATTAATTTTCAACAATTGTCCCATTAAAAATTTCTCCATCTATATCCACATAAAATCAATATTTTCCTCATCATATAAATCAATAATTAATTATTCACAAATAATATTACAGAATCACAATCTTGTGACCAGGTAGTTCAGGGAAGAGGGGCTTTCGATAAGGATCTCTCTTCTACTTGGCGTAAATTAGGTGACCAAACCTCTCATTGGATGAGAACTTTCTAGACATTGCCAATAATATTTTCTAATAATATAATTGGATAATATGAATTATTGCTCAGATAATGGAAAATCTTGTGTAATGACAATTTATTGAAACAACGGTAATAAAAATATCAATGCGTGAATTATTGAATCAATAAAATAAAATCTTTGACAGTAATTCTTTGTAACAATTATTGAGTAGTGCCTTCTACGTAAAAATCAATAATTGGTGCAATCTGCAGTGTCTTCTTGTTCAACAACGCCGTATTAGTGTGTTTTAACCATAGGGTATTCAACAATATAATGATAGTAACTTCTACAAGTTATTTATAAACAACTTATATTTGTCGCTTTCTTCATCCAATCGCTTTCAGTTATGGGGCTCACAAAAGGCACACAGTAGTAAATGCAATATTCCCGAAGCGATCTGAATATTCCACGACTAAACGAATATTCCCCGACGATAATGAATATTTTATAACCACTTGCTTATTCAAAATATTTAACGTATTTTACCCTATAACTATCCACATTAATCAAATCAACCCTTACTATTTCAAAATAATAAATAGAGGAAAATAAATTTCATTTATTAATAATTTGTGGTCTTCTGGTCATATCTTATAAATCACGGGAAGAGGGACATATCGGTCAAACCTGTCCCAACAGTTCAAGGTATCTTATAATTGTGGAAAGGAAGGACATATCGCTCGAGATTGTATTTGGTAGCGAAACCTAGTTCGATGGGGGACGGTGACTCAAAAAATTTCCCCCGAAAAGTCAAAGTCAACGATTCAGGGAAGAAGCGTTTGTTGTGGATCGGGTCAAAATGCGAGAACCCAAACGAGGTGATCACGGGTAAGCTATTTATAAATTCTTGTGAAGTTTATACCTTACTTGATCTGGGGTACTACCCATTCATTTATCTCTCTGCTTGTGCTCAGCGTTTAAACTTGACTCAGGAGAAATTAGACTTTAACCTATCTCGTGGAAACTCCGTTAGAAAAACTTTCATCACATCCACGGTTTATAAATCTTGTTTGATTCAAGTTGACACCATCACCTTACTGTTGACCTTATCTCTTTAAAGATACTTGTTTTTGATGTGATTTTAGGGATTGATTGGTTAACTACTCATCACGCCAAAATTGATTGTTTTCAAGTGGGTTGTTAGTTTTCATATTCTAACCAACTGTTATGCAATTCAAGCAACTAAACCATTAAAATCAATCACATCATATCTAATCATAAAGCTATTCGTTTATTGAAAAGCGGATGTCAAGCTTTCTTAGCCCATGTTATGGATTTGAATAAAGACACGTCAAATTTGAATAATATTCTGTTGTTATTGACTTTCTGGCGTATTTCTGAAGAACTTCCCGGTCACCCCGAACGTGAAGTTGAATTCTTTATTGATCTTGAACTTTGGTACAAAGCCCATTTCTAAAACCCCATATCGAATGGCTCTATTGAACTTCGAGAGTTAAAGGTCCAACTTACGAGAATTGTTTGACATCGGTTTCATTCGTCTAGTACATCTCTTTGGGGTGCTCTGTTTTATTAAGTAAAGAAGAAAGAGCGGGAGTATGCGACTTTATTATTGACTATCGGAAATTGAACCATGTCATCATCAAGAATAGGTATCATCTACCTCGTATTGATGACTTGTTTGACCAAATTCTGAAGGGGCACAATTCTTTTCAAAAATCGATCTTAGCTTACGGATATCATCGGTGAAGATTAGAACGAGGATATTCAAAGATTGCCTTGAGAACTTCGGTATGGGCATTATGAATTCTTAGTCGTGTCTTTTCGGACTAACTAATGCACTCTGCGGATTTCATGGATATGATGAGCCGAGTATTCAAGGAATATTTGGATCGGTTTGTTGTTGTCTTTATTGATGACATCCTCATATATTCCAAAAGTCGTGAAGATCATGAGCACCATTTGAAGTGGTACTCGAAAGGCTTCATGAAAACAAACTATATGCCAAATTGAAGAAATGCGAGTTACGGCTTGAGGAAGTAGCATTTCTTGGGCACGCAGTGTCAAAACATGGAGTATCAAGTGGACCCGGCGAAGATTGAAGCAATACAAAGTTAGGAACAGCAAAGTCGGTTGGCCAAAAATCACGTAGCTTTTTGGGCTTAAATGGTTATTATTATCGGAGATTCGTGGAAGGATTTTCTCGAATCGCTACTCCATTAACTCTTCGGTGACTCGGAAAGATATAAAATTTGTTTGGAAGCGAAGAATGCGAGAAGAGTTTCTAAGAGCTTAAGAGAGACTTATTTCGGCACTGTTCTAACAATACCATCCGGTTCGGATGGATTTGTTATCTCTGGCGATGCTTGAGCAAAAGGTTAGGATGTGTTCTCGTGCAACGTGGGAAAGTCATAGCTTTATGCCTCGCGACAACATAAAGAGTATGAGAGGAATTATCCTACTTTCATGATCTAGAGTTAGCGGCCCCATCATTTCGCTAAAGATATGGAGGCACTATCTATATGGGGAGAAAGTGGAGATATATTCGACCCATAAAAGCCTTAAATATTTCTTCACTCAAAAGAACTCAACATCGCGGCGTGACGTTGGATCGAGCTATTGAAATACTACGACCATACTATTCATACCATCCCGGAAAAGCGAACGTGGTAGGTACGCGTTGAGTGAAAGATCATATCTTGAGGACGAGGTCGCGATGATGTCAAGTATCGTATAGAGCCAACTTTAATAGAAAAAGTTTAAGGTTCTTTCGAGCCAACCGGCCGGGCGATCGTATGAAGAAAAAGTACAAGAAGGAGCTATTTCGGCGAGAATTGATGAAGAAGGAATACTTGAGTCCACTCTAGACTTTGTGTTCTAACGACTACGATTTGAAGTACAAGATTATGATGGAGGCACACAATACACCATTTGCAATCCATCTCGGAAGTACCAAAATGTATCGTGATCTTGACATACATTTTAGTGGAACAATATGAAGAGAGAGATTGCAAAGTTTATCTCGATGTGTTTAACTTGTCAACGTGTAAAGGCGGAGCATCTAGTACCTAAGGTCCGTTGCAACCACTTGAGATTCGAAATGGAAGTGGGAACACATTACCATGGATTTCGTTACGGGTCTTCCTACGGTTTCTCAAGGCATCAATCTTATTTGGGTTATTGTTGATAGATTAACCAAGTCTGCTCATTTCTTGCCGAATCTGGAGACTTATTCCTTTGAACGCCTTACTTTAGTATATATGTAAATGAGATTGTGAGGTTGCATGGCATGCCGAAGATCCATAGTTTGGATCGTGACCCAAGATTCACTTCAAGATTTTGGGTTAGCTTGCAAAAAAAGCTATGGGCGCGGATTCTGATTGATTCGGCATACCATCCTCAAAGCAGACGAGACAATCGAGAAGGACTATTCAAACTCTTGAAGATCTATTAAGACTACATGTCCTAGACTTCAAGGCGGTTGGGATAAGTATTTACCATTGGTGGAATTCTCCTACAACAACAGATTATCGAGGCAAGTATAGGTGTGGCTCCATTTGAAGCATTATATGGGCGAAAGTGTCGCTCTCCAATATGTTGGGATGAGGTGGGTGAACCAACATTGTTGGGACCCGAAGTTAGTATGTATGTATGACTCTGAAAAAGATCGAATGATTCGACAACGTATACAAAGCGGCACAAGATCGACAAAAGAGTTATGCGAATCTTCATGAAAGGGCGTGGAATTTAGTATAGGGGATCATGTGTTGTTGCGAGTTGCTCCATGGAAGGGAGTTACAAGATTTGGGAAGAGAGAGAAAGCTCAATCCACGATTTATTGGTCCATTTCAAATTCTTGACCGAGTAGGAAATGTAGCCTATAGACTCGCGTTACCTCCGAGTATGTCTCGTGTTCATAATGTGTTTCACATATCTCGTACTTATTAAATATGTGAAAGACCCGAACTACGTTATAGAGTTAGAATCGGACGAGATATATAGAAGACTTAGCGTATGAGGAGGTACACATCAAGATCTTGGATAGGAAGGAGCATGTCCCACAGCAGCGAAAGGTCATACCACAAGTTAAAGTTTTGTGGAGGAATCATGCTTATAGAGGAAATGACACAGGGAATTGGAAACGGAAATGAAAGCGAGGTATCCTCACCTTTTGAAACACACAGTGCGTCGTCAATTTCGAGGATGAAATTTCATAAGGAGGGAGGTTGTAAGACCCCAACTTATTATTAATGAAATTTAATTTTCTCTGTTTATTATTTTGAAATAGTAAGGGTTGATTTGATTAATGTGGATAGTTAGGGGTAAAATCATGCAAATATTTTAAAATAAGCAGTGGTTATAAAATATTCATTGTTGTCGGGAATATTAGTTTGGTGCGTGGAATACACTACTGACAAAAAGGCTTATCGGTGATGGCCTTTATCGGCGACTTGCATGATCGCGAGATAATCGTCGCGATAAAATCTTAATCATTGGGATGCACATCAATGACCACTATTAGCTGACCAAAATATCTGCGGCCGCTATGAAGCGACGAAATGACAAATCCGATTAATTTGGTGAAGTCGGCATGGTCCGAGGCCAAAAGTGACATGGTCCACGTGTCAGCGACCATTATCGGCGATCACCATGATCATCGATCTTCGCTGCGTCGCTAATAACGTTCAAAGAACCGCGTCACGATTCGTTGATATGAAAAAAAAAAAATTCTGACCGATTTTTGCTGTTTTGCAGAATTCCCAAAAACCTGTTCCTATTTTCTTCCTGCTTTATCCCAACACACATACACACCAAGATAAACAACATACAAAACAATATAAACATCCATCGTCCACCAACACATACACCAAACTAGTATATAAACCTTTAAAAACCAATATGATTTGAATAAATATAATAACATTTCAAAACTTGTTTAAGTAACATATATACAAACATCCAAATAATGAATTTATAAGTACAAGGTTATGTCAAGCGTCATCCCCTCCTTGATCACCCTGTAATTAACAAAATAATAAAACAAGTTACAAATATAATAAATATGTTGATACTGGTATATATTACGACAATACATACAACAAATTGATTTTATACCTCGTTGCCATCCCCATGTCCTGCTCTGCTGCCGCCACTATCGCTTTTGCTTGACTAACTCCTCGGGATCAAGAGCCCCAGTGTGCCTTGATCTTCTTGAAGATTTCGATCTTGACATATAGCTCTCACACGATCACCGGAGTATGAGCAATTTGGATGACTCGATGACTGTGGAAGACGGGTAGCAGAGTACTTTCTTCTTGAAGGATGGGTGTCGTCGTTGTCCTTGACCTTTAATGTAGTTCTTCTTCAACAGAGCGCCTCTCCACAACTCTTGATCAATAGGCGGACGTGGAGTGCCTTCGGGATGGCCTTCCATTCAATAAACGTTTATAAGTATCCTGTCATCATGTTAACACTTAAATAGTTAAAATAATATTTTGTAAGTATTAATAAACAAGATCGGTTATTAAAACTTATTACCGCTTATCCGGATAGCCTCGGGTGCACCATCATCACGGTGGCGTACACATCCAAATTAATGGATAGGTGACCTTGAGATGAGACTCCTATACAAAAACAAAGACAATATTACTAAGTAAAAATGGGATATTTTCTACAATTCATGATTGTAAACATATTAAAACTTGTAAATCGTGCGGCGTTGATATCTTTGCCTATTTGTGAAATATTGCCGCCTTGTATGTTCCTTTTTTAATTTTTTTCGCCATCGGATACACCCGAGGCTCTGTTGGTGGCGGCGGTCTTTCGTCTTTTCACCCACTCTCTTTCTCCAATTGGGCACACATCTCAAATTTATATAGATGGGTGCACCACCGAGGGCTATGCTTTCGATAAATATAATCCTCTCCACGTGCACTGATGGTTGATCTCGGCATTGTGAATGGCTTTTTGTCGTTCTTTATTCAAGTTGTCCTTAGTGCGGACCGCCGCACTTTTGCCCGAATAATAATGTCCAATCAATGAAGCTGCGGCGTCCTCCCATCTATACCGCTTTACGCAAATAAAAAAATAATAATAACATTACTAAATAATTATCCTTTGAATATTATATTAATATTATATAAATATTATTTGTCATAATTAAAAAAACATACACGAAATTACGCTTTACAAAGCGTCCTTGTGGGCGATAGGTGTGCTTCATGCGTAATCACGGTGTAGGCCATTTACATAAACACAATTTGTGATATGCACTTGAAGATCTTATTATCCGAAAAATCACTATAATATACAACATCAATTAGCATATATTAAAGCAATTTACATCTAAGTTATAATATTTGTGAACATTTTTCAAACTTATACTTATAATATTTAAAAAAATTAAATCATAGTCTCCCTATATAATATAGATAGCCACACGCACAACTGGCATGCATATATGGACATTTCTAGGCATCCAAGACACAAACCAAGAGAAATATACAAATTTTCAATACAATAAGACCAAAACAAAACATTACCAATATAATATCAATCAAAACATTACCAATATACAATAAATGGAATCTTAAATGCTTTTATATAAATGATATATCGCGGATGATACGTGCGTCTTTCTAGGAGGAGGGCGAATCTGAATAAGAATCCGATCATCGGGATTAGTAGGGGCCTTGGGCACATTATTAGGCCCCTACCCAAGCCTCGCTTTTCTGCTGCCGCTTGAAGCCATCATATATTACAAATTTCAAGATGTTATTAGGAGTCATATTTGATTACATGTATATATGACAATAAACATGACAAAGGATATAAACATGTATATATATGAATATAAAATGACAATAAACAAAAGTTGCATTTAAATAGTTTAGTACATAAACATACGATTGATATAAACATGTATATATATGAATATAAAATGACAATAAACAAAAGTTGCATTTAAATAGTTTAGTACATAAACATGACAATTGATATAAACATGTATATATATGAATATAAAATGACAATAAACAAAAGTTGCATTTAAATAGTTTAATACATAAACATGACAATGATATAAAAAACATGTATTGCTAAACATACATTTCATGAGTTCAAGTGTCGATGTCCGATTCGTAATCATTTTGTATCGTGTTGCAGATTCATAACCATCATCCGCTTGATTACTCGTTAGTTAGATTCGGTCAATAACTCTTCCTCCTCGATTATCAATGTCATCCGACACAAGTATTGACTCAGGATCTAATTCATGTGGTTCATCTCCACCATCTAACCGGATTACTTCATTGTCGTCCTCCACATTTATTATAGTGCGACTATGAAGCATCTGCTCTTGGTAAATCTCCCCATCAACTAATTCTACCTACGACTGGCGGGAGTATAAATTACAACTTCGCTAATCAGAGGCGGTGCCTATCCCTTTTCCTAATAGGACTAGGGAGTGTAGTATACTTGTGTCTTGTTTGAGTTGGTAAAACAAGCGGTTCGTTGAGTACGTGAGACCCATGCCACAATGGCTTCGCTTACCCTCGTCTAACAACTTAAAGAAGTCTTTGGCATCGAATTCATAGGTTCTTTCTCTTCGCTTTGCTCCCAATAAAAATCATGTCCTCGCAATATCATGGACCATTTCATTCATACGATGAGTACTCTTTTGCCCGAATTGTGTACTTGTGTGATGCCACCATCTCTTCTGCCTTGCATGTGCCCACCAAACATTCTTCGTAATTTCTCATGAAACCGAAACAAGTAAATGATAGTTTACCGTGTCTCTGTCCATATAATTTACATTCTTACACTTTAAACATGGACATCGTATCTACGACTTACCATTCATACATTCTGGGTGACTATACGCATACTCCAAAAACACTTGGCAACCAGCTCTAAATTCAACTGTAGCACCTATCTGGGCACTTAACTTTCGTCGTGCCATCCAACTACGGTCTGAATAGAGGTTCATGATTCCACGGTACCTACTACAGACAACATTATAAATGTTAACATATGACTTGAGCATACTTATAACCATATGACTTGAGTATACTTGTAAGCATGCATATGATTAACATTTAAGCATACTTCTAAGCATATGACTTAAGCATACTTGTAACCATATGACTTGAGCATACTTGTAAGCATATGATTAACATTTAAGCATACTTGTAAACATATGACTTGAGAAGCGTATGACTTAACGAATGAATGCAAATTAAAGCGATATGAGAAACTTTAAATGTTATTAAATTTAGTATGAGAAACCAAGTAAATGCTACTTAGTTTAATAGTTATATTATATCATGTTATTTTATTTTAATTTGTTTTAAATTTGTTTTTATTGTTTATCGTAAAGTGAATCGTAAGGTATTTCATTCATGCTAGCTTTATATCGTAGTTTGCTAACTCATTTATCCAACTTTTGAGTATCTTGGAGATTCATTCATATCAACTAAATTAGTGTTTAAAGGCGCTAACTAACATGTTTTTAAGATTATACCCCTCACGGTCCCTTTCTATAATCTTTTATGTTTTGGGATAGTCCACAACATGATTGAGCAATTTATAGCTTTTATAACATTTTATAGCTTTATTCTTGTATACATAAGTGTTAAATACCCTTGTTTTTACTCAAGAGTATAGCCAAAATAGCCTCTTTGTAACGACCCCAAAATAGGTACATTCCATCCAACCCATTCTCGAAGTCGCCAAATATATGGTACTAAAAAATAACTACAACTTTATTACAACAATTGTCGGTGCAATACAACAACACATATCTTTGTGAGTTTGATACAAATATATACCAACCAGTGAAGACGTCACAATGACAAAAATAGGTCCATTCCATCCAACCCATTCTCGAGTCGCCAAATACATGGTACGTAAACAACTACAACTTTATTATCACAACAATAAACTCGTGAGTTTAAATACAAATATTATCTTCTGTATAATATTTATACTCAAATAAATCCTCATCACATTTATCGATACATTATTTTACAATAATGGTGAGGACTACTAAACAACTCTCTCTAAACCTTCATTCCATACCCCGACTAGTACTCGCTACATTCTCGCCTCCCCGAGAAGAAAAATGGAACAACAAGGAAAAGGGTGAGCTCAACTAGCCCAAGAAGAATGTTACGACTAAGATAATATACAACAAATTATCGTTAGTCTCCAACAGGAAAAAATCATAATCACAATAGACAACAAGTTTCGCATCAATATTCGCAGATGGAAATAATAATTCATGTAAGAGTTACGTAGAGAATGAAATCTACTATAATCTATGAATTTAATAAATTCATCATCAATATTTTATCCCCGAACATCAATCAATATTCATCTCAAATCAAATATTCATCTTTGCACTACAGCCAAAGATATTCATCAATCTCCATATGTTCATCTCAACACTGCTCATCTTTGCACTAAAGGCCAAAGATATTCATCATCACCTCATTATGTTCATTTAAACACCGCTCATCTTTGCACTACAGCCAAAGATATTCATCACCATCATGTTCATTTAAACACCGCTCATCTTTGCACTACAAAGCCAAAGATATTCTTCAGAAATCATTCATTTTGCACTACAAAAGCCAAAGATATTCAATAATATCATCATTTAAGACCGAGGATGATGAAAAATATTTTTAAAGAACTAATCCAAAGGAAACAAAATGACAAGGATTAAGGATTAAGGATTCGTATTTGTTTTATCCATGTCCAACAATACCTCAAAAATAATCATAGTGGTGTAAAATTCAAGAATGATCAAAACACGGATACAATCAAAGCTAGTATCCGTATTAGATATTTTAGACTTAAAAGAAAAATTTTCATTTTTCTATGAATAGTGCCGATTCGTGAATAAATAGGTCAGATACGTGAATAAAGGCCGATACGTGAATAAGAATCTCCGACACCAAAAGATAGAAATTCCACAAAAAACATCTTCACGCTTCATTTAATAGTACTCGTGAATAAGAATCTCGAATAAGAACTCATGAATAAGAACTCGTGAATAAGAACTCATGAATAGTAACCCCGACATGAAAAAGTTCCAAATTTGATAAAAAGTACCAACCAATATTTCAAAGATAATGATATCAAGAATTAATATCATTCGAGAAGAAAATAACATCCCTTACCTCAAAGAATCAAGATTTCTAAGGAAAGGCTCAAGTGATGTCGAATGAAACTTGTAGATCGAATAAAGAACTCTCAAAGTATCTAAATACTCACAAAATACGCCAATAATATAGAGAGAAAGAGAGAAAACTTTGTTTCGTGTGATTTTCAATTCTAACTTAAATTTCTATTTATAGAAAATGTTAGCCCACCGCAGCAAGGCATTTCGACTTCGCCACCGATGGCTTTACCTCGCTACTATTGCCACCCACCACATTTGAAATAAAATTCAGCACATTTTTTCACCAACCACAAGTGGGGCCCACTCAATTCTAGAATTTTCCACCAAAATCAATTATAAACCTAATTTCCTAATCCGACACCTCTTAAAATTCACAACAAATCATTCGCAGCATTTTTAATTCTGCTCAAAATTTGTGGACATATACTCAACTTATGTATGTATGTATAACATACCCAAAATTACCACAATCCAACTATTTTGATTAAAAATTATAACCCCGCAATATATCTCAAAACCCCGATTTGATTTTTAATACCTCCAATCCGATAAAATACCGATAAAACACCTCAACATTAATTCCTTCATTAATAACCACATAAATAAATCCATCATTTATATTCATATAAAATAAATATTTCTTATCATATGAATCAATAATTAATTATTCACAAATAATATTACGTAATCACATTTATGACAACCAGCCGCTCCTCAGAAAGAGGGGCTTTCCAATAAGGATCTCTCCTCATCGGGCGCCGCAATTAGTGACCAAACCTCTCCTAGATGTAAACTTTCTAGACATCGCCAATAATGTTATCTAATAATATTATTCAAATAATATGAATTATCGATCCGATAATGGAAATATCAGCAAAAAGGACAATTATCAAACAACAATAATATAAAATATCAACGCAAAGAATTATCAATCAATAAAATAAAATATCGAATAAGAATTCATCGTGGAAAATTATCGAGTAATGCCTTCTTACGTAAGGATCAATAATTCAATAATACTGCAAATACCGCAGCTATCGCAACCACGCCAGACATCGTATTTTAACCACCGGGTATTCCAACAAATTAATTCAGAATAACTACGCCAAGTATTTATAACCACCCAAACTTTGTCGCTTTTCTCATCCAATCGCTCACATGGGCTCATACACACGGTCATACCGTCGCATTTAATATTCCCCGACAAAGATTTAATATTCCACGACCAAACGAATATTCCCCGACAAAAATGAATATTTTATAACCACTCATTATTTTGAAATATTTATGATTTAACCCTTAACTATCCACATTAATCAAATCAACCCTTACTATTTCAAAATAATAAATAAAGGAAATTCCTTTTATTTAAAAAATTTCTGGTCTTACAACCTCCCTCCTTATGAAATTTCGCCCTCGAAATCGACGACGACTGGTGTTTTTCAAAAGGTGAGGATACCTCGCTTTCATTTCCGCTTCCAATTCCCGTGTCATTTCTCTATAAAGATGATTCCTCCACAAAACTTTAACTTGTGGTATGACCTTCATGCAGTAGGACATGCTCCTTCCTATCCAAAATCTCGACAGTACCTCCTCATACGCTAAGTCTTCTACTATCTCGTCCTGCTTCTAACTCAATAACGTGGTTCGGTCTTTCACATATTTACGGGTAAGATGATATGTGAAACACATTATGAACACGAGACATACTTTGAGGTAACGCAAGTCTATAGGCTACATTTCCTACTCTACCAAGAATTTGAAATGGACCAATAAATCGTGGATCGAGCTTTCCTCTCTTCCCAAATCTTGTAACTCCTTCCACGGAGCAACTCGCAATAATACATGATCCCCTACATTAAATTCCACGCCCTTTCGATGAAGATCCGCATAACTCTTTTGTCGATCTTGTGCCGCTTGTATACGCTGTCGAATCATTTGATCTTTTCTAGAGTCATATCGCATTAACTCTAGTCCCAACAATGTTGCTTCACCCACCTCATCCCAACATATCGAGAACGACATTTTCGGCCCATATAATGCTTCAATGGAACCATGCCTATATTTGTTTAATAACTATTGTTGTATGAGAATTCCACCAATGGCAAGTACTTATCCCAACTTCCTTTGAAATCTAGGACACGTAGTTTTAATATATCTTCAAGAGTTCGAGTAGTCCTTTCTCGATCGCCCATCCGCTTCGAGGGGATGGTATGCCAAACTAAATCGTAAATTGCGCTCATAGCTTTTCAAACTAACCCAAAATCATGAAGTGAATCTTGGGTCACGATCTAAAACTATGGATACCGCATGCCATGCAATCTCACAATCTCATTTACGCATATACGAGAAAGACGCTCAAGGAATAAGTCTCTCGTGATTTAAGAAGAAATGAGCAGATTTGGTTAATCTATCAACAATAACCCAAATAAAGATCGTGCGCCTTGAGAAACCGTAGGAAGACCCGTAATCGAAATCTATGGTAATGTGTTCCCACTTCCATTCCTAATCTCAAGTGGTTGCAACGGACCCTTAGGTACTAGATGCTCCGCCTTTACACGCCGACAAGTTAAACACATCGAGATAAACTTTGCAATCTCTCTCTTCATATTGTTCCACCAAAATGTATGTCAAGATCACGATACATTTTAGTACTTCCAGATGGATTGCAAATGGTGTATCAGGTGCCTCCATCATAATCTTGTTTTCAAATCGTAGTCGTTAGAACACAAAGTCTAGAGTGGACTCAAGTATTCCTTCTTCATCAATTCTCGCTCCTAATAGCCCTTTCAGACTTTCTTTCTTCATACGATCACCGGCCTGCTGCGGGTTCGAGCAGCAACTTTAACTTTATCGATTAAAGTCGATTATACTCAGATATCATCACGCGGGTACCTAGAGTTTTCATCTCCATCTCTATTATTTGTAAATTATACGAAATTAGTCTTTGATAATATCGCACTCAGATTTGATACGATCTTCTACTCAACACGCCGCCTACCACGCTCGCTTTTCCAGATGGCACGGTCGTAATACGTATCAAATGAGTCTCCTCTCGAGTTCTTCAAGCTCTTCCCACATTCCTCGCTTCCATTCGAATTTTGTATCTCTACGAAGTCACCACGATAATGGAATAGCGATTCGAGAATATCCTTCAACGAATCTCCGATAATAACCAACTAAGCCTTCAGAAAGCTACGATTTCGACATCGACTTAGGTTGTTCTCAATCGCGACTCATATCCCAACTTTGATAAGACGTCACAATGACACCTATCGCTTTACTATCGCATCTAATACGACGCCCCTTACAGAGAGTCTCGCTTAGTGAATTCCACAAAGGAAGTCACAAGATAAAGGCTCAGTACCAAATTTATAGTTGAATTTTTAACTCCTCAAGTTCAATAGAGCCATTCGATATGAGATTTTAGAAATGAGTTTTGTACCGTTCAAAGTCGATACAAAATTTAATATCACTTTGGGAGTAAGCCAAGAAATTCTTCAGAAAATACGCCAGAAAAATCAATAACAACAAGAATATTATTCAAATCGACGTGTCTTTATTCAAATCCATAACACGGACTAAGAAAACTCGACATCCGTAATAAACGAATGACTTCATGGCTTGATATGAAAATGTTTGACTACAATGGTTCGATCGCTTGAATTCAATAACAAAGTCATTTAGAATATGAAAACTAACAACCTTACAAAAGCAATCAATTTTGGCATGATGAGTAGTTAACCTTAAAATCACATCAAAAAAAATATCTCTATAGAAATAAGGTTAATGTGTAATGTGATAGTGCCAACTCAATCAAACAAGATTTCTAAACAACTGATGTAATGAAAGTTTCTCCTAACTGAGTTTCCATAAATAGGTCAAAGTCTAATTTCTCCGTAGTCAAGTTCAAACGCTGAGCGCAAGCAAGAGAGATAAAAGAATGGGTAGAACCCAGATTCAGTAAGGTATAAACTTCGCAAGAATTTATAATTAACTAACCTGCTAACTTCGTCGTTCCTCAGATTTTGACCGGCCACGACAAACGCCTTCCAGAATCGCTGACTTTGACTTTTCTCGACATCCTTTCGAGTCACCATTCTCACCGACTCGGGTTTCGATATCGCATAACTCGAGCGATATGTCCTTCTTTTTTCCACAATTATAGCATACCTTAAACTGCTAGGGCGCTTAATGATATGTCCTCTTTTCCCGTGATTTTGAACATACGACCGATGGTCTTTCTCCTCCTCGAAACCAGCCACATCGGGCGCCGACGCCTTCACACGGTCGTTGTTGAATCTCCTTTTTAAAATCTCCTCCCAACTCGCTTCTTCTATTTTCACGGCCACGATTACCACCGTAGTGGTTACCGCTTTTCCCGTATTCTTCTTTCTCCGCCGGTTATCGCTTATTCGATGACCGCTATCTTCTGTATGATCCTCGTTATGGTCCCTGCTGAACGTATTTCGCTATCTCGCCTAACAACCGAGCCCCGCTGACAACATCCGGTCAGAGAGAAAATTTATGAGAATGAGATATCGACGACGCCGTGTTTCAAACCTCTCGTAAACATCCGCCATACGCTCCTCATTCTCCACCAAATGAGGTGCAAACTCGATAACTCCGCAAACTTCGCCAGATCGACACCGCCATGTTATTCTCGCTTCCAATCTAATAAACTCCACTTCCTTCATACGACGAATACTTTCGTGGAAGTACTTGTCATCGAACTCTTCAAACGCTCCCACGATACGCCGAAAAGTAAATGATGGGTACGCTTCACGTATTCCCACCAAGAATCGCCTCGCCACTTTAACATAAAGGTAGCGAATGGAACCTTCGTTCTCCGCATCCCAAGACATCGAATATCTTGCAATTTGTTTCGACCCATGTTTCCGCCATGATCGGATCGCTTTTCTTTAAATTCGTGGTCCCAACTTCAACTTCTCATTGTCACCACCACCCGTGAATTGCTATCATCTCCTCCTCAGATTTTGAACACGAAGTCTCCTCGTCTCGATTTTTGCATGAACCGCAAAAAGCTTCTAAACATCCCCTCGCTCATCATCTCGCCAAGCAGGTGTTATTCACAGAGGGTACATTGCCACCACAGCACGCTCTCCTCGCTCTGTAAGTAGCACAGCATCTCCACTGGCCTCATTTACACCACTATTAATATTCTCAAATGACATTCTCAAATATCGCCATAAAACAAGGGTTAATTAAGGAAATCAATCATCATAATATCCCTATATACCGACCAACTAACAAATAAGCTTAGTAGACACACTAGCAAAGGATTTACTCGCCTCCCTCCTAGTTCTATTCCCCGATCTCCGCCAGAGATCATATCCCTAAGCTCGATATTAACCGCGACGCCCCCCCAAAATAGGTCCATTCCATCCAACCCATTCTCGAAGTCGCCAAATACATGGTACGTAAACAACTACAACTTTATTATCACAACAATAAAATCGTGAGTTTAAATACAAATATTATCTTCTGTATAATATTTATACTCAAATAAATCCTCATCACATTTATCGATACATTATTTTACAATAATGGTGAGGACTACTAAACAACTCTCTCTAACCTTCATTCCATACCCCGACTAAGACTCGCTACATTCTCGCCTCCCCGAGAAGAAAAATGGAACAACAAGGAAAAGGGTGAGCTCAACTAGCCCAAGAAAGAATGTTACGACTAAGATAATATACAACAAATTATCGTTAGTCTCCAACAGGAAAAAAATCTGATGTATACAATAGACAACAAGTTTCGCATCAATATTCGCAATGAAATAATAATTCATGTAAGAGTTACGTAGAGAATGAAATCTACTATAATCTATGAATTTAATAAATTCATCATCAATATTTTATCCTCAGAACATCAATCAATATTCATCTCAAATCAAATATTCATCTTTGCACTACAGTGCCAAAGATATTCATCAATCTCCCATGTTCATCTCAACACTGCTCATCTTTGCACTAAAGGCCAAAGATATTCATCACCATAATATGTTCATTTAAACACTGCTCATCTTTGCACTACAGTGCCAAAGATATTCATCAAAGATTTAAACACCGCTCATCTTCGCACTACAAGAAATCATTCATCTTTGCACTACAGCCAAAGATATTCAATAATATCATCATTTAAGACCGAGGATGATGAAAAATATTTTTAAAGAACGAATCCAAAGGAAACAAAATGACAAGGATTAAGGATTAAGGATTCGACTTTGTTTTATCCATGTCCAACAATACCTCAAAAATAATCATAAGTGGTGTAAAATTCAAGAATGATCAAAACACGGATACAATCAAAGCTAGTATCCGTAATAGATATTTTGACTTAAAAGAAAAATTTTATTTTTCTGAATAATAAAGGCCGATTCGTGAATAAGGTCAGATACGTGAATAAAGGCCGATACGCGAATAAGAATCTCGACACCAAAAGATAGAAATTCCACAAAAAAACATCTTCACGCTTCATTTAATAAGTACTCGTGAATAAGAATCGTGAATAAGAACTCATGAATAAGAACTCGTGAATAAGAATAGTAACTCATGAATAATAACCCCATATGAAAAAGTTCCAAATTTGATAAAAAGTACCAACCAATATTTCAAAGATAATGATATCAAGAATTAATATCATTCGAGAAGAAAATAACATCCCTTACCTCAAAGAATCAAGATTTCTAAGGAAAGGCTCAAGTGATGTCGAATGAAACTTGTACCGAATAAAGAACTCTCAAAGTATCTAAATACTCACAAAATACGCCAATAATATAGAGAGAGAAAGAGAGAAAACTTTGTTTCGTGTGATTTTCAATTCTAACTTAAATTTCTATTTATAGAAAATGTTAGCCCGCACCAAGGCATTTCGACTCGCACCCGATGGCTTTACCTCGCTACTATTGCCACCCACCACATTTGAAATAAAATTCAGCACATTTTTTCACCAACCACAAGTGGGGCCCACTCAATTCTAGAATTTTCCACCAAAATCAATTATAAACCTAATTTCCTAATCCGACACCTCTTAAAATTCACAACAAATCATTCGCATTTTTTAATCTGCTCAAAATTTGTGGACATATACTCAACTTATGTATGTATAACATACCCAAAAATTACCACAATCCAACTATTTGATTAAAAATTATAACCCCGCAATATATATCTCAAAACCCCGATTTGATTTTTAATACCTCCAATCCGATAAAATACCGATAAAACACCTCAACATTAATTCCTTCATTAATAACCACATAAATAAATCCATCATTTATATTCATATAAAATAAATATTTCTTATCATCATATGAATCAATAATTAATTATTCACAAATAATATTACGTAATCACATTTATGACAAACAGTCGCTCCTGTGAGAGAGGGGCTTTCCAATAAGGATCTCTCCTCATCGGGCGCCGCAATTAGTGACCAAACCTCTCCTTAGATGTAACTTTCTAGACATCGCCAATAATGTTATCTAATAATATTATTCAAATAATATGAATTATCGATCCGATAATGGAAATATCGCAAAGACAATTATCAAACAACAATAATAATATAAAATATCAACGCAAAGAATTATCAATCAATAAAATAAAATATCGAATAAGAATTCACCGTGGAAAATTATCGAGTAAAGGCCTTCTTACGTAAGGATCAATAATTCAACAATACACGCGCAATACCGCAGCTACCATCGCAACCACGCCAGACATCAGATTTTAACCACCGGGTATTCCAACAAATTTTAATTCAGAATAACTACGCCGCTATTTATAACCACCCAAACTTTGTCGCTTTCCTCATCCAATCGCTCACATGGGCCCACACACGGTCACTACTGTCGCATTTAATATTCCCTACAAAGACATTCCACGACCAAAACGATATTCCATATTCCACACCAAACGAATATTCCCCGACAAAAATGAATATTTTATAACCACTTGCTTATTTTGAAATATTTATGATTTAACCCTTAACTATCCACATTAATCAAATCAACCCTTACTATTTCAAAATAATAAATAAAGGAAATTCCTTTTATTTAAAAAAAATTTCTGGTCTTATAAAATTTCATCACCAATAACCAAAACCCTCATCAAAAATCAGATATACCTCATATATGATTCTCAAACCATAAAATCATATTTTCTAATTTTCTTACTTCACATAACATATTTAATTCATTTACTCATAACTAGAACATTTTCATGAAAAATACCAAATCGGTTCCAAAATATTTCTTTTTGGGATTTATATAAAATAGTCCCATATTGAATATATATTTTTCTAAAATTTTAAAAATTCATTTACTATTTTTCATACGGCCAAAACCACCTTAATATTTAAACATTTATCATAAATTGTACTTTTATCCAAAATTTCAAATTCACAAAGTACACCGATATTATATAGATGTACTCTCAATAAAATTTTCATCAATTTTGGAGTTAACCGCAAGGAGTTTTAAATAGTTACTTTTAAAATAGTCTTTTCTCATAAAATCCATAACTCCTAATCTATACATCCAAAAATACCTCAAAATAGTCATAGTGGTGTAAAATTCAAGAATGATCAAAAACATGGATACAATCAAAGCTAGTATCCGTAATAGATATTTTAGACGAAAAGAAAAAATTTTCATTTTTCTATGAATAAAGTCACGTATTCGTGAATAAAGGTCAGATATCGAATAAAGGCCGATACGTGAATAGTAACTCTGACACCAAAAGATAGAAATTCCACAAAAAAACATCTTCACGCTTCATGGCTTAATAGTACTCGTGAATAAGAATCGTGAATAAGAACTCATGAATAAGAACTCGTGAATAAGAACTCATGAATAAGAACTCCCGACATGAAAAAGTTCCAAATTTGATAAAAGTTCCAACCAATATTTCAAAGATAATGATATCAAGAAATAATATCATTCGAGAAGAAAATAACATCCCTTACCTCAAAAAAATCAAGATTTCTAAGGAAAGATCTAAGTGATGTTTAATGAAACTCAGACTCAATAAAGAACTCTCAAAGTATCTAAATACTCACAAAATACGCCAATAATATAGAGAGAAAGAGAGAAAACTTTGTTTCCGTGTGATTTTCAATTCTAACTTAGCCTTCTATTTATAGGAAAATGTTAGCCCGCCAAGCAGACTTGACCACACCGATGGCTTTACCTCGCTACTATTGCCACCCACCACATTTGAAATAAAATTCAGCACATTTTTTCACCAACCACAAGTGGGGCCCACTCAATTCTAGAATTTTCCACCAAAATCAATTATAACCCTACTTTCCTAATCAAACACCTCTTAAAATTTATAACAAATCATTCGCTTCATTTTAATCTGCTCAAAATTTGTGGACATATACTCAACTTATATATGTATAACATATCCAAAAATCGCAACGATCCAACTCAATTTATTAAAAATTATAACTTACGTAATATATCGTAAAAATACTTGATTTGATTTTTAATACCTCCATTCCGACAAAAATACTGATAAAACACCTCAACATTAAATCCTTCATTAATAACCACATAAATAAATCCATCATTTATATTCATATAAAATAAATATTTCCTTATCATATGAATCAATAATTAATTATTCACAAATAATATTACGTAATCACATTTATGACAACCAAAATCGCTCCTCAGAAAGAGGGGCTTTCCGATAAGGATTTCTCCTCATCGGGCGCGCAATTAGGTGACCAAACCTCTCCTCGATGTAACTTTCTAGACATCGCCAATAATGCTATCTAATAATATTATTCAAATAATATGAATTATTGATCCGATAATGGAGATAATGTGCAAAGGACAATTATCGAACAACAATAATATCAACGCAAAGAATTATCAATCAATAAAATAAAATATCGAATAAGAATTATCGTAATAATTATCGAGTAGTGCCTTCACGTAAGTGATCAATAATTGATGCAATACCGCAATACCGCTCATCAACGCCAGATAGTGTTTTTAACCACCGGGTATTCCAACAAAGATTAATCTGTGAACGACACGCCGCTATTTATAAAAACTTAATTTTGTCATTTTCTTCATCCGACGCTTATTCTCACATGGGCCCACAAATGGTCACTACCGCCATCAGCATTTAATATTCCCCAAATGTAAAGAATATTCCACCACCAAACGAATATTCCCCGACAACAATGAATATTTTATAACCACTTGTGTATTTTGAAAAAAAATTCATATATCACCCTTAACTTTAACTTTTATCAATTTAACCATTTACTGAATAGTAATTATAAGAAAAATTGAATACTTTTATTTCATAAAATTCGGGGTCTTACACTCTTTATTGACTAAGTGTGTCTAGTTACCTTCTCTGTTGCACTAACAGCCTTAAAGATCGCTCATTTTGGCTTAATGTTCTTCAATAGCTTAAGATGCTAACAACCAAGCTTGGCTTGCCCTCATGAGGCTTGGCTAAGCTTGGCGTAGCTCGCAGGGCCTCACATGACCCAAGCCCAAATTTCATCACTCTAACATCCCCTTAATAGGCTCTAGTGGATCACCAATAGCTTGTTAATAGTATAAATGTTCGCAACTACCCGACCAAATAAAAAAATTTCGCCAGAGTCTCCCTATAATATGGACTAGCCACATGCATCGACGACGACGTATATACAAATCATTTCTAGCACCCAAGACACAAACCAAGAGTCCACATAGACGATCTTGCATAAGTATAAGTAATGTGAAGAAAAGCCTAACTATTACCCATGTATTTATCTTGAATAAGTATAGTTCTCATATAGGCATAGATTTGACTATAATTTCATAAACAAATTCACACGTAGGCAAAAGAAACCTTTAGGCATTCAAACAACTTTAAAATTATGATAATAAAAGGTACTTTAGGCATGATTAAGTACTAAATTATAGTAATAATCCCCAAGCCTTCCATTATAAATATTATTACATCAAATAATTGTTATAAATATCAATACCTATAATATGATGGCTATACAAATCGACCAAAATAAAAGAAGAAATAGAGCAAACAAACTTATCGACGTAGAGTCTCAAAGATAAACTGTTGTGTTGAGGATACACTTTTTGAAAGCCCCTTCCTGTAGAACCTCTTTATACCGCAAATTACATCACATAAATTAGATTGACGTTATAATGCAAATGACTCAACTAAATCGCAATGAACACATAATGATAATATCGGAAATGATAACAATTGAAAAGTTTCATCAACAATACCGAGATTCCTAATCGCTAAAATATTCCCAATGCTTCCTTCCAATATCTATTTGAACAATACCACTAAATCAAACTATTCTAATCTAGCATACATATCAATCAAAACATTACCAATAAACTAATTTCTATATATAGAACAAATAACACAATCAATGTAACCAATTCCATAACATCCTATTCAATTTCCAATCGATTAATTAGAGCAACCCCAATTCATATCTAAGTCAAACAAACCAAAAGTTCAAGCACCAATAATAACAAAATGAAAAAAAAAATTAGGCTATGTTTCATAATAACAGCTTTTATTTTACAAATTTTAAAATAAACTTTAATTAGTTCATCATCATTAGTTGCTTTTTAATCTTAATTAAGGCATATTCATTTTTGATTTAGGGTTTGTCTAAACCACATTCAATTAACAAATTAACAAGGTTTCTAGTAGATTTTAAGTGGGTTACCTTTGTAGAAAGCAAGGCGGTGTTAGGGCGGCTACGGCTACGCAGACTACATCTAACTTCTTCTCCTTCTTCTTTCTCCCCTTTTCTCTCTCTTCTCCTTTTCCTTTTCTCGCTTACGTCGTCGAAATAATCTCGGGTACAGATAACATTTAGTTTGATCAATGATCGCTATCGGCGATCGTGACGCGGTCGCCGATTTTAATGACATGGACAAAAAAATTGGCGCCAAAATTTTGGTGGCAAATTTATACTTAATGATCGATCAATGATCAGCGTCAAGATTCGTTAAAACATTAATGACTAGATTACGTTTTCTTAGAGATGATGGTCAGTTTGTGACTAATATCAAACCGATGGTGCGTCGCCGATACATCGCTGGTCGACGATAGACCTTTTTCTTGTAGTGATATTCGTATTGCTTCGGGAATATTAAGTACGATGGTAGCGCCCATATGTGGGCCCCATAACGAAAGCGATTGGATGAAGAAAACGACAAATATAAGTTGTTTAAAATAACAACAGTAGTAGTTACCGTTATCATTGTTAAAATACTCTATGGATAAAATACAAGAAGACACTCAGATTGCACCAATTATCGATTCTTACGTAAGAAGACACTACTCAATAATGTTCTTTATCAGAATCGACCCCAAAATAGTCCATTCCATCCAACCCATTCTCGAGTCGCCAAATATATGGTACGAAAAACAACTACAACTTTATTACAACAATTGTCGTGCAAAAATACAACAACACACGTAAGACCCCAAATTTTATAAATAAAGATGAATTTTTCTATAAATATTATTTTTGAATATTATGGAATAAATTTGATATAATGTTATAGTCAGGGTAATATTTATAAATTTTGCAAAAGTATGCAAGTTGTTATAAAATATTCGCTTTGGTCAGGGAATATTCTTTTGTTAGGAATATTCGCATAAATGGCTCAATCATCGGTGGACCCCACAATGTAATTATTGTTTGATCGAGAAAACGACAAAAATATTTTATAAAAAAATAACTACGGAGGTGTTACCGCTAAAACCGCTTGAACTACCCTATGGTAAAGTACAAGAATACGCTGTGGTCGTGATAAGAGAAGACACCAGATTGATTATCGATGCTTACGGTGAGAAAGTTTCACTCACCTTATGCTCAATTATCACACAAAGAATCACGATCATATCTCTTATATTATCGATTCAATTATTGTCACAAGATCATCCGTCAGATAATATGTTATAGTATTAAATCAATAATCGAGACGACAAGTTATAAATGATTAATAATTGTTGAAAGATTAAATATGTGTTGATGAAAAAAAATGATTTGTGGTAAGTTTGATTATTTTATGGGGGGCCTATATGTCATCATCTAAGAGTCTCTTCATCAATAGTATTTACCTTCGTCAATAGTAATTACCTTCGGCCAATAGTAATTACCTTTGTGAATAGTATTTACCTTCACGTCCATAGTAATTACCTTCACCAATAAGAATTACCTCGCAGAATAGTATTTACCTTCGCCAATAGTATTTACCTTCAAGCTAATAGTAATTACCTTTACTGACGTCGCCGACCCACTTGTTTCACATTACAAAGGCCGAACCATTTGTCGCTTCACATTACAAAGGCCGAACCACTTGTCGCTTCACATTACAAAAGGCCAAACCACTTTTCTTTTCACATCATTAGTCGTCAAGCCACTCGCTTTTCACACTAAGTGTGCTAAGCTTAGAAATCTTCTATAAATAGAGGCCTAGGGCTTCATTATTTTCACTTAATTCATTCAAGCTTATAGAGAGAGAAAGTATAGAGAGAATAAGAGAGAAAGAAGAAGAGTATTTTGTTACTACACCGCAGCAAAGATTCAATCTCCTACCAAATGTAAGGGGTGTTATTCTTTCTTATTCACGAAGAGAACTGTTGTTATTCCATCGCTTATTATTCTCGCTGGAATAACTCGTATAATGTGGTTTACCCTATACTTGGTGACATTCTTCTATTATTCTCATTGAACATCCTGTCAAGGTGTTTACACCTGACCGGTTCCGCTTTTTTATTATTTTGTTGGAATATCCTCGCTCACAGTGTTTTACACCGAATTCGGTTCCGCTCTTTATTATTATTCTCGCTTGAAACATCCTCGCTGTGGTGTTTTACAATTTAACCGGTTCCGCTCTTTATCATTCTCGCTGAATATCCTATCTCGTGTTTTTTACACCGGATCCGTTCCATCTTTATTATTCTCGTTGAACATCCCGCTTGCAGAATTTCACCGACCGTTCCGTTATTTATTATTCTCGTTGAATAACTCCGTCTGCAAGGCCTATCATCATGCACGGTGATTTCTTTTGTTATTCCATTCTTTATTATACCCAAATAAGTTAAAACTTTGACTTCTATACTCCATGAAATTAGTGGAATATCCTCGATATTCAAGCTTTCATCCAAAGATCTTTTCATGAAAATATTCTTCCGATCATTCTTGAATTTTACTCTACAAAACAAGATCATGTTGATAATTTGGACGTTAATAATTCCCGGATAAAATAATTCTTGAACTTGTTTTATCAATTCTTATATCATTGTCATCATCCTCATGTTTATATTTTTTTTAAAGTCATCTCGTGGCCTCAGAGTGCATGATGGACTTGGTATGATTATGACCGAGACTATTCTTGTAATCACGACCGTAATGTTACAAATGATGTGGTAAAAATCCTCAAAGGGTCAGTAGTGCATCGATGGACAGCTTGTTGGTACGATCATGACCATTAATGAATACACAAATATTCTCGCCCGTAGCGTAATGAATAATTGTGGTCGCGATACTAAAGAATATCCTCGGCCGTAGCAGTGCAGGGTGTGATTCGATGATGTGGAATATTTATTAAAGTCGAGTCTCAAATATAATAAAGATGAAAACCTTTAAAACCTAAAAGATAGTAGATTTTATTTTCTACTTGACTTTTTAATGGATCAGATATTCCACCGCAGCTTAAACCGGTTGTTATTGTATTTTATCGCTTAACATTGTCAAGACTATTGATAATTTATTCTCGCATTATCTTAGTCATAATATTTCTTACCGGGCTAGTTGAGCTCACCCTTTCTTTCACCGTTTCTCTTCAGAAAATGAGAATATAAATTTGGGACGAGCCTGGGAAACGAGTGATGGTCCTCAAGATAAGATTAGTAGTCCTCACTATTCTCGTGAAATAAAGTGATAATAATTGTAATGAGGACTCCTTTTTGAGTTTGTATAATATCTAGTAGATTTATATTTGTATTTAAACTCACGCTTATGTCGATTGCATACCTACGCTTATGTTAAGAAGTTGTATTTAAATTCGCACCACGTGATTTTATCAATAAAGATTTAAATTTTGTCAAAATAATTTTTAATATTATGGTGTGAATTTTTAGAGATAATATTATAGTCAGGTAGTATTATAAATTTTGCAAAGTATGCAAGTGGTTATATTATATTCGATCGGGATCTGGGAATATTCTTGCTTAGCAGGAATATTCGCATAACTACCAATCATCAGGGACCCTACAATGTAATTATCATTTGATCGAGAAAACGACAAAAATATTTTATCAAATAACTACGAAGTTTTACCGCTGATACCGCTGAACTACTCTGTAGAGTAAAAGTACAAAGAATACGCAGGTCGCATAAGAAAAGACACCAGATTGATTATCGATGCTTATGTGAGAAGTCACCACTTTGATTCCATTATCACGATTAATAATATGAATTATTATAATGATAACGACGCTTTTGTTTTATTCAGATTATTAACGTAATAAAATGTAAACATCTTTTATATAAAATAGTATACTTTATTAAAGTTATTCTATAAATAAATATATTATATTTTATTACGATATTACGTTGCATAAGTTTTTTCATATAAGTTTTTTGTATAAGATTGCATAAAGGTTTGCATAAGAAAAATGTTTTTATATAAATAGAATATATTATATTTTATTTAAAAGATTTTTTTTAAATACGGACCGCCGATTAAAGTAAATCAATCTGACCGCTCATGGATTAATTACTACGCATTCCATTTTCCTATAAATAAGCTCATTCCTTCATTATTTTCTTACTTAATTCATCAAACTCTGTAGAGAGAAATTATGTAGAGAAGCTTATAGAGAGAAAATTATAGAAAGAAGAAGAGATTCTCGCTACTTCACTACTTATATTCAGCTTTTTACTTTTATTATTTGTTGTAGGTAAGTGTTATTCTTTCTTCTTCAAGAGAAACTTCGTTATTCCATTCATTATTATTCTCGCTTGAATAACTCGTAAAAGTGGCATACCCTATACATAACCTCAGATACGCCAGATACCCTATACTTGTGAAATCTTTATGTTATTCCATTCTTATTTATTCTCGCTGAATAACTCAGATACGCTATTTACCCTATACTTGGTGACATTCTTCTATTATTCTCATGAACATCCTCGTCTCATGTTTTACACCCTAACCGGGTTCCGCTTTTTATTATTCTCGCTGAACATCCTCGTCTGTGTTTTTTTACACCGACCGGGTTCCGCTTTTTATCATTCTCGCTGAAATATCCTATCTCGTGTTTTTACACCGGATCCGGTTCCATCTTTATTATTCTCATTGAACATCATCGCTTGCATGAATTTCACCGACCGTTCCGTTATTATTATTCTCGCTGAATAACTCGCCTATGCGCGGCACCGCATGCACGGTGATTTCTTTTGTTATTCCATTCTTTATTATACCCAAATGGTTAAAACTTTGACTTCTATACTCCATGAAATTAGTAGAATATCCTCGATATTTGCATGCTTTCATCCAAAGATCTTTCATGGAAATATTCTTCCGATCATTCTTGAATTTTACTCACACAAAACAAAGATTATGTCGACAATTTGACGTTAATAATTCATGGATTAAATAATTCTTGAACTTGTTTTATCAATTATTATGTCATTGTCATCATCCTCATGTTATATTATGTTATCTTCGCTTACGCAAGCATAGATGAACTTAGTATGATTATGACCAGGATCATTCTTGTATAATCACGACTTGATATAAATGATGTGACAAAAGTCCTCAAAGGGGCCTGTAATGCAAAATGATGGATAGTTTTTGGTATGATTATGACCAGGGGTGATTCTAAGATAGTCACGACCATCGATAATTTGATGAAAATCCTCGACCGTGGGTACAGGATGATTAGATGTGGTGGTTTATTTATTGTCGAGTCTCAAATGATAAAAATTGATGAAAACCTTTTAAAACCTAAAAGATAGTAGATTTTATTCTCTACTTCTTTTTTAATGGATCGCTTCATCACCGCAGCTTAAACCGGTTGTTTATTGTATTTTATCGCTTAACATCGTCAAGGCTAATGATAATTTATTCTCGCATTATCTTAGTCATAATATTTCATCGGGCTAGTTGAGCTCACCTTTTCTTTCACCGTTTCTTTCTTCGTGAAATGAGAACATAGTCGGGACGAAGCCTGGGAACGAAGTAATGGTCCGTAGGATAAGATTAGTAGTCCCTCACTATTCTCGTGAAATAAAGGTGATAATAGTTGTAATGAGGACTCTTTCGAGTTTGTATAATATCTAGTAGATAATATTTGTATTCAAACTCACGCTTTATGTCGTATTGCACACCTACGCTTATATTAGTAAGTCAGATTTGAATTTATGTACCATGTAAGTGGCGACCCAAGACGGGTGACGATACCCAAATTTTGGGGGCGCCACAAATGGTATCGTAGCTAGGATACGATCCCCGCTAAGATGTGAGAATAGAACTAGAGGGGAGAGAGACGGGAATTCTTCGCTAGATGACCTACCTAAATTTATTTGGTATTTAATTGGCTCACGTAGTATAGGATAATATGTGATATGTTAATTAACCCTTGTTTTGTGACAAAGTGTTTGAGAATGGCATCCTAAAATGCCGAGATAAGCAATGAAGCACATGAGAGTGTTGATTCAAATTTCAAACAAAAGGTAACGACCAACAACACGATAATAATCATATCGGTGGCAACGGCCATCGTAACAATGATAACCATCGGGGGAAATTATCATGCTAAGAATGGTAACCACTTCTATGGTAATCACGGCAAAGATAATAGAAGTGGAAATTTCAAGAAGAGAAGGTCATTTAGCTCAATTTTGTCGTGATAAGTCAAAGTCAAGTCCACCGATATAAGTGGCACCAAAGGCGATATACATAAAAAACAAGTCGTGGTTTCAGAAGAAGCATTTTTCACACTTCTCAAAAGCTAAGTAACCCGAACGGTTAGTTACGAAGTTAGTTAATTATAAATTCATGCAAAGTCTATACCTTATTAGATACCGCTTCTACCCATTATTTTATCTCTCTTGCTTTATGCTCAACGCTTAAATTTGACTCCGAAGAAGTTAAACTTTGACTTATCGGTCAAACTTCGCTAGAGGAGCCTTCACTACTCGCTTACTATTTTTAAATCTTGTTTAATTCAAATAAACACTTTCACGCTACTTCGTCGATCTTATCTCTTTGAAAATACTTGCCTTTGAGGTAATTTTTGAAAACGATTGATTAACTACTCATTATTCTTTTTTGTAAGGTTGTTAGCTTTCATATTCCTAACCAACCCGTTATACTAATTCAAAGTAACCAAACCCTAAAGTTAATCATCGTTATATCAAGCCATAAGTAAAGAGCCCCGATCCTTTCGTTGTTGACTTCCTTGTGTGGAATGCACCGCCCGCATTTTCAGAGGCGACATCGTGAATGAAGATGGCAAGTTTATAGGTATCATTGTGAGGTGCTATCTAGTTAAGGATGTAAGTCACAATTGGTATCAATGTGACGATTATCCAAGTCTTGATGAGAGTAATAGCTTTGAATGATATTTCTATCATTAATAAATTTCTTGGACGATTCTTGAAGACTTCCTAGCCTACCCTAGAGCGTGAAATCAAATTTTGTATCGAATTCAAAGATAAAAACCCATTTCTTAAACCTCAAATATTTCTTCAACTAAAAGAATCAGCTTTACGGGTTTATGATGAAAGTCATAATAAAAGCATTGACTAATGAAAATCATGGGTATATGAAGTATTAGTAAGTTTTATGATGAGTTATGTTGGTTATTATGTGAAAACATGAAAGTTTCTTAGAAATCACAAAGAGTTGAAAATCGATTTTGGTGAAAAACGAATATGAAATTCAATCGACCATATCTCCTATTATATTTTGAATTTTTGAATGTGGTCAAGTCCTAGAGTTAGATCTATGAGTTACCTAACTAATCCAAGTGGAATTACTGGAAAAGGTGTTGTAGATTTTTGTGTGGACTGATTTTAGCAAAGGAGGCCAAAGCTGCAAAACCGAAAAAATGCTACTCGCCTATGATTTTAAGGGGCTGTTTCGGCCACTTAAATTATGAGAAAAATTCTGGCCTTTTGGGACATGAAAGTATATGGTATAAAGTACCTCCTGTCCAAAAATGAGCTCATTCTCGACTTAAAATGAGCAAGTTATGACTATTTCAATATTTAGGTTTTTCCGATTTAAAAACGCTATAACCGAGTTCTATAACTCCGATGACCATGAAATTTAAACTAGAAGCTCACGCTAACATGTGTAAGGTCCTGCCAAGATTTGGGAATTTTGGAGTTAAACTTGAGGTAGCTAATTTCTTAAGGAATTAATTAGAAATTGATTTTTGAAAAATAGTAAATGAATTTTAAAATTCCCGAGAAAAAAATATATTTTCATTATGGGACTATATTATGCTAAATCCCAGAAAAGAAATATTTTTGGGACTGATTTGGTATTTTTCATGAAAATAGTTTAGTTACTTAACATATGAGTTAAATATGTTATGTGAAGTAACAAAGTTGAAAATAGGATTTTATGGCTGTAGAATCCTATATGTAGTATATGCATATTTTTTTATGAGGATTTGATAATTGGTGATGATATTTTATGAGTATGGCATTTTTGAATGATTAAATGCATTATATGGTAAAAAGCGTAAACAATTAAGATAAATTGTTTATAAATTTAAGAAGTGATTAAAATATTGTTATAATATTAATGATATTAGATTATGAGATTATTAAGTGATTGATAACATGGGGATATTCTTGAACTCGGATAAATTATATTATAAATGTTTAATATTTATCCTTTATCTCATTCGATCGATTCTTTATATCATTATCCTCACGCTTATATTACGCTGAAAGTCATCTCGTATTCAGAAAAGTAGATAGATGGACTTGGTATGATTATGACTGTGATTGTTCTAAGATAATCATAACCGTAATTGAAAACACAATTATCTTCGCCGTAATCATATAATTTGTGGTCGTGATAATTGAATACACAATTATCTTCGCCAGTAATTTGTGGTCGTGATACTAATGGATAATTTGGATAATTTGTCGTCGTGATACTAATGAATACACAATTATCTTCGGGCAGTAGTATGGATAATTTGTGGTCGTGATACTAATGAATACACAATTATTCTTCGCCGTAGTGTATGGATAATTTGTGGTCGTGATACTAATGAATACACAATTATCTTCGTCGTAGTAGTATGGATAATTTGTGGTCGTGATACTAATGAATACACAATTATCTTCGTCAGAAAGTAATGGATATAATTTGTGGTCGTGATACTAATGAATACACAATTATCTTCGCCAGAAGTACATGGATAATTTTCGTAATTAATTGTGGTCGTGATACTAATGAATACACAATTATCTTCGCCGTAGTGTATGGATAATTTGTGGTCGTGATACTAATGAATACACGATTATCTTCGTCAGAAGTGTATGGATAATTTGTGGTCGTGATACTAATGAATACACGATTATCTTTATCTCAGTAGTAGTATGGATAATTTGTGGTCGCGATACTAATGAATACACATTATCTTCGGTCAGTAGTGCATGGATAATTCGTGGTCGTGATACTAATGAATATCCTCGCCCAGAAGCGTGGATGATTCGATGATATGGATTAATTATCGAAATGAGTCTCAAAGAATGAAATATTAATTCATGGATGTGGTAAAAGTCATCTTCGTCAGAAGCATCGATAGACTTGGTATGATTACGACGACTACTACCGATTATTCTAGATAATCACGATCAGATTGAAAACACGAATATCCTCGCCAAGAAGGTATGGATAATTCGTGGTCGGATACTATTAAGTCGAAGTCTCAAAGATTATTGGTTTTACAAAGATATATCTTCGGCCCAGAAAGCAGAAAAGCAAAAGATGAATTGTTAATGAATATCTTCGCCTGATTGCAAAAGATGAATTTAATATTTTTAACGATAAAGGTATTCAAGGTATCCTCACCTCTTTATCATACCAGTATCGCACTTCTAATTTCGAGGGCTTAAATTCCATAAGGAGGGGAGATCAGAGACCCCGTGATTTTATCAATAAAGATTTAAATTTTGTCAAAATAATTTTTAATATTATGGTGTGAATTTGAGATAATATTATAGTCAGGGTAGTATTTATAAATTTTGCAAAGTATGCAAGTGGTTATATTATATTCGATTGGCTCTGGGAATATTCTATTAGCAGGAATATTCGCATAACTACCAATCATCAGGTGGACCCCATTAATGTAATTATTGCATTTGATCGAGAAAACGACAAAAATATTTTATCAAAATAACTACTGAAGTTTTACCGTGGTTACCGCTGAACTACTCTTAGAGTAAAAAGTACAAAGAATACGCAGGGTCGCATAAGAAGACACCAGATTGATTATCGATGCTTATGTGAGAAGTCACCACTTGATTCCATTATCATTTATTAATAATATATGAATTATTATAATGATAATGACGCTTTTGTTTTATTCAGATTATTAACGTAATAAAATGTAAAACATCTTTTATATAAAATGTAATACTTTATTAAAGTTATTCTATAAATGTAATATATTATATTTTATTACGATAAGTGTCAGATAAGTTTTTGCATAAAGGTTTTATAAGTATTGCATAAAGTTTTGCATAAGTAAATGTTTTTATATAAATAGAATATATTATATTTTATTTAAAAGATTTTTCTTTTAAATATGGACCGCCGATTAAAGTAAATCAATCTGACCGCTCATGGATTAGTTACTACGCATTCCATTTTCCTATAAATAAGCTCATTCCTTCATTATTTTCTTACTTAATTCATCAAACTCTGTAGAGAAAATTATGTAGAGAAGCTATAGAGAAAAATTATAGAGAAAGAAGAAGAGTATTCTCGCTACTACTTCACTACTTCTATATTCAGCCTTTTATTTGTTGTAGGGTGTTATTATTCTTCTTCTTCAAGAAGAGAACTTCATTATTCCATTCATTATTATTCTGCTTGAATAACTCGTAAAAGTGGCATACCCTATACATAACCCAGATACGCCAGATACCCTATACTGGTGAAATCCTTATATTATTCCATTCTTTATTATTCTCGCTGAATAACTCAGATACGCTGCTTACCCTATACTTGGTGACATTCTTCTATTATTCTTGCTTGAACATCCTCGTCTGTGTTTTTTACACCGACCGGTTCCGCTTTTTATTATTCTCGCTTGAACATCCTCGTCAGGTGTTTTTACACCGACCGGGTTCCGCTTTTTATCATTCTCGCTGAATATCCTATCTCGTGTGTTTTTACACCGGATCCGGGTTCCATCTTTATTATTCTCGTTGAACATCCCGCTTGCGCTTGTGAATTTCACCCGACCGTTCCGTTATTATTATTCTCGCTGAATAACTCGCCTATGCGCGGTACCGCATGCACGGTGATTTCTTTTGTTATTCCATTCTTTATTATACCCAAATAAGTTAAAACTTTGACTTCTATACTCCATGAAATTAGTAGAATATCCTCGATATTCATGCTTCATCCAAAGATCTTTTCATGGAAATATTCTTCCGATCATTCTTGAATTTTACTCTACAAAACAAAGATTATGTCGACAATTTGACGTTAATAATTCATGGATTAAATAATTTTTGAACTTGTTTTATCAATTATTATGTCATCATATCATCCTCATGTTATATTATGTTATCTTCGCTTACGCAGATAGATGAGATGAACTTAGTATGATTACGACCAGGATCATTCTAAGATAATCACGACTTGATATAAATGATGTGACAAAAGTCCTCAAAGGGGCTCGTAAATGCAAATTGATGGATAGTTTTTGGTATGATTATGACCAGGGGTGATTCTAAGATAGTCATTTACCATCGATAATTTGATGAAAATCCTCGACCGTGGTATGTGGATGATTAGATGTGGTGGTTTATTTATTGTCGAGTCTCAAATGATAAAAATTGATGAAAACCTTTTAAAACCTAAAAGATAGTAGAGATTTTATTCTCTACTCACTTTCTTTTAATGGATCGCTTATTCCGCCGCAGCTTAAACCGGTTGTTTATCAGATTTTATCGCTTAACATCGTCAAGGCTAATGATAATTTATTCTCGCATTATCTTAGTCATAATATTTCATCGGGCTAGTTGAGCTCACCTTTTCTTTCACCGTTTCTTCGTGAAATGAGAACATAGCCGGGACGAAGCCTGGGAACGGAGTAATGGTCCGCAGGATAAGATTAGTAGTCCTCACTATTCTCGTGAAATAAAGGTGATAATAGTTGTAATGAGGACTCCTTTCGAGTTTGTATAATATCTAGTAGACAATATTTGTATTCAAACTCACGCTTATGTCGATTGCATACCTACGCTTATATTAGTAAGTTGTATTTGAATTTATGTACCATGTAAGTGGCGCACCCAAGATGGGTGACGATACCTAATTGAGTCAACACAACTAAAAGAGAGCAAATTTAAAAAAATTATAATACCAAATGAGAGTAGTCATCAAGCTTAAGACAACAAGCGTGAGGGAATCAACAAAGCCGATATGGTAACCACTTCCTATGGTAATCGTGGGCAAAACAATAAGAATGGACATTTCAAGAAACGGAGATTCAACAATGGTGGAAAGACGCCAAGACCAAAGACCCATTGTTAAGGAAGGAGAAAGACCACCTATCATATGCTTCAAATGCGAGGAGAGGACACATCACCCAAACTACGCCACGCCATCCAAAGCATGTTATAATTGTGGAAGAGAAGGTCACTTAGCTCGATTTTGTCATTTATCAAAGACAAATTCAAATAGATGGAGGCACCAAAGGCCATCCCGTAAAAAATTCAAAACCGGTAGAAGCTAAGTGGGAGAGCCTTTGTTATGACCTCCCAAAGAGCAAGGAACCCGAATGAGGTCATCACGGGTAAGCTTATCATAAACTCTAATGAAGTCTATACTTTATTTGATACCTTTGCCTACCCATTCTTTTATTTCTCCTACTTGCGCCATCGATTAAATTCGACCGAGAAATTAGACTTTGACTTATCTCGTGGAAACTCCGCTGGGAGAAACCTTCATTACATCCACTCGCTTATAAGTCTTGTTTGGTTCAAATCGCACCTCACACATTACCCGTCGATCTTATTTCATTAAAATACTTGCATTTGACGTGATTCTGTGGATTGATCGTTAACTACTTATCATGCAAAAATTGATTGTTTTCGTAAGGTTGTTAGCTTTCATATTCCTAATCAACCTATTATGCGAATTCAAACGACCAAACCATTAAAATCAATCACTACCATCTCAAGCCATAAAGCTATTCGCTTATTGAAAAACTGGATGTCAAGCTTTCTTAGCTCATGTCACGATTTAAATAAAATACGCCGCTTTTAAACGATATTCCTATTGTTAATAAATTTCCGACGATTCCCCAAGAACTTCCCCGCCTACCCCAGAGCGTGAAATCAATTTTGTATCGACCTTGAACCCTGCACAAAAACCTATTTCCAAAGCCCCATATCGAATGGCTCCTATCAACTTCGTGAGTTAAAGACCCAACCGCAGAATTGTTAGACATCGGCTTTATTCGTCCCAAGTACTTCTCCTCGGGGTGCTCCTGCTCTATTCGTGAAGAAGAAAGATGGGAGTATGCGACTTTGTATTGATTATCTGGAGTCAATCATGTCACCATCAAAAATAGTATCCATCGCCACGTATTGATGACCTGTTTCGACCAACATAAAGGAGCCAAATTCTTTTCAAAGATCGATCTTCGCTTAGGATATCACCAATTGAAGATTAGAATCACGACATTCCAAAGACGGCCGTAACTCCT
The DNA here is from genome assembly GCA_020205615.1 of Panax quinquefolius. Taxonomy (NCBI): domain Eukaryota; kingdom Viridiplantae; phylum Streptophyta; class Magnoliopsida; order Apiales; family Araliaceae; genus Panax; species Panax quinquefolius. The sequence goes on along the minus strand of CM035153.1, from coordinate 166,853,664 downwards.
GCAGACGGCATTATGAATTCCTAATCATGTCCTTTGATCGACTAATGCTCCCGCCGCCTTTCATGGATATGATGAACCGAGTATTCAAGGAATATTTAGATCACTTTGTGGTCGCCTTTATCGATGACATCCTTATTTATTCCAAAAGCCGTGAAGATCATGAGCAACACTTGAGGTCGACACTCCAAAAGCTTCGTGAATATAAGCTTTATGCCAAGTCAAGAAATGCGAGTTCGTCAAGAAGTAGCATTCCTTGGGCACGTGGTATCAAGTCATGGAATATCCGCTGACCCAAAGAAAGATCAAGCTATTCAAAGTCGGGAACAACCTAAATCGCTGATCAAGTAACGTAGCTTTCTTTAATTGGTTATTATCTGAGATTCGTGGAAGGATTTTCTCGAATCGCTACTCCATCGACTCAAATTGACTTTGGAAAGATACAAAGTTCTATTGAGCGAAGAATGTGAGAAGAGTTTTCAAGAACTCAAGAGGAGACTTATTTCAAAGACTGCTCGACAATACCATCCGCCTTGAGGGATTTGTCATCTACAAAGATGCTTCGCAAAGGGTTGGGATGTGTTCTTATGCAACATGGAAAAGTTATAGCCTATGCCTCATGACAACTCAAAGAATATGAGAGGAATTATCCTACTCATGATCTAGAGTCAAGTAATGTTGTCTTTTGCACTTAAAATTTGGAGGCATTACTTGTATGGGGAGAAAGTGGAGATCTTTACGATCATAAAAGCCTCAAATATTTCTTCACTCAAAAGGAACTCAACACGCGACAACGACGCTGGGCTTGAATCGCTGAAAGATTATGATCATACCATCCAATACCATCCCGAAAAGTTTAACGTGGTAGCCGACGATCGAAAGTAGAAAATCATACGCAAGCACGAAAAGCGATATTGTCAACGCAAAGGCCCATTTTGTGACTTGCAAAGGATGGAGATAGAGTTAAAGACTCTGTGGACGCATGTGATGATAATGAGTATACGAAAGTAGAACCGACTTTAATCGATAAAGTTAAAGTCGCCAAGCTTACGCACCGAGCCGATGCGTGATGAGGAAGAAAGTGCAAGAAGGTGCTACGCCTAAGCAAGAATCGATGAAGAAGGAATACTTCGAGTCAACTCCAGACTTTGTGTTCCTAACGACCCTCGATTTAAAGTATAATATCATGATGGAGGCGCACAACACACCATTTGCAATCCATCTCGAGTACCAAAATGTATCATATTCATTCGCTATACATTTGGTGGAAAAATAATAATAAGAGAGAGATAACCAAAATTATCTCAAGGTGTCTAACTTGTCAACGACCCATTCTCGTAGTCGCCATTGCAATACACTTGAAATTCAAATGAAGTGGAAGCAACATACGACGCTTCCAAAATAATACACAACACCCATTCTCGAGTCGCCAAATACATGGTACAAAAAAAGAACTACAACTTCAATAATACAAATGTCGTGTGAAATACGATAATATATATATATTAAATATAATATTGTCTTCTAGACAATATCCACACGCAAATAAATCCCCATCATAATTATTGATTCATTATTTTACAAAAATGGTGAGGACTACTAAACAACTCTCTCTAGAACCTTCATTCCATACCCCGACTAAGACTCGCTACATTCTCGCCTCCCCGAGAAGAAAAAAAATGAACAACAAGGAAAAGGGTGAGCTCAACTAGCCCAAGAAAGAATATTATGACTAAGATAATATACAACAAATTATCGTTAGTCTTCAACAGGAAAAATCTGATAGTAATACAATAGTATAACAAGTTTCGTATCAATATTCGCAGCTGAAAATAATAATTCATGTAAGAGTTACGTAGAGAATGAAATCTACTATAATCTATGAATTTAATAAATTCATCATCAATATTTTATCCCCGTAACATCAATCAATATACATCCGAATCAAATATTCATCTTTGCACTACAAAGCCAAAGATATTCATCACCGGGTCATGTTCATTTAAACACTGCTCATCTTTGCACTACAGCCAAAGATATTAATCAATCTCCCATGTTCATCTCAACAACACTGCTCATCTTTGCACTACAAAGCCAAAGATATTCTTCAGAATCATTCATCTTTGCACTACAACAAAGCCAAAGATATTCAATAATATCATCATTTAAGACCGAGGATGATGAAAATATTTTTAAAGAAACGAATCCAAAGGAAACAAAATGACAAGGATTAAGGATTAAGGATTCGTACTTGGTTTTATCCACGCCCAAAAATACCTCAAAAATAATCATAGTGGTGTAAAATTCAAGAATGATCAAAACATGGATACAATCGAAAGTTAGTATCCGTATTAGATATTTTGACAAAAAGAAGAAATTTTATTTTTCTATGAATAAGTCAGATACGTGAATAAGGTCAGATACGTGAATAAGGCCGATACGTGAATAAGAATCCGACACCAAAAGATAGAAATTCCACAAAAAACATCATCACGCACGCTTCATGAATAGTACTCATGAATAAGAATCGTGAATAAGAATCTCATTAATAAGAACTCGTGAATAAGAACTCATGAATAAGAACTCCAATGAATAGAACTCCCACATGAAAAAGTTCCAAATTTGATAAAACTTCAGATCAATATTTCAAAGATAATGATATTGAAGAAATAATATCATTACGAAAAAAAATAATATCCCTTACCTCGAAAGATCAAGATTTCTAAATTAAAACACCTGATATATAAAGCATGACTGACTTCAGACCGTGATAAAGCAATACTCAAAGTATACTCAAAATACTCACAAGAATACGCCGATAATATAGAGAGAGAAAACTTCAGCTTCGTGTGATTTTCAATTCTAACCCAAGACCCTATTTATAGAAAATTACTTGTAACACCAAAGTTAGAAAATTTAATAAATTAATAATATAATTATATTATTTTCACACATGTCTAGAATCTGATTTCAGCCATCAAACACATGCCACCTTCTAGAAAAAAAAAGAAAAAAACGTTTTTCTAATTTTAAATATTTTAAACTTCCAAAATCAATTATTTTGAGCTTCGAACTTCAATAATTCATAATAAATAGCCCTTTCATCAGAAAATTTGAATCTCATGAGTTTTTATAGGAAATTCAATTCTCTACAACTTTGCGTAAGAAAGTTTTTCCAAATTCCAATCAAAATTGATCAAATCCACAAACCAAGCAATTTTACAAAAGCTATATAATCAAATTTCAACCAATAAATGGGGTCCACCGACATGTTTAACATGTTTTAAACATTTATTGCAACAAAAATACTCTTCCTCCTCAGATACTCATATATCCCACATTCGTTGTAAAATATCACCGCTAATATATTATTAAAATAATATATTTAAACGAATTATTTTATCGTAAAAGATAAAATATTAATTTTCAACAATTGTCATTTTAAAAATTTTCTCATCTATATCCACATAAAATCAATATTTTCCTCATCATATAAATCAATAATTAATTATTCACAAATAATATTACGTAATCACAATATCGACAACCAAAGCCTCAGAAAGAGGGGCTTTCCAATAAGAATTTCTTCATCACCGCCGCAATTAGTTAGTGACCAAACCTCTCCTTAGATGTAACTTTCTAGACATTGCCAATAATGTTATCTAATAATATTATTCAGATAATATGAATTATTGCTTCGATAATGAAAGATACCGTAATGACAATTATCAAACAACAAAGAATATAAAATATCAACGCAAAGAATTATTAACTCAATAAAATAATCGAATAAGAATTATCGTAACCATTATCGAGTAGTGCCTTTCACGTAAGAATCAATAATTGGTGCAATACCGTGCAAGCTACCGCTCAACAACGCCAGATTAGTGTGTTTTTAACCACCGGTATTCCAACAAGATAATCTGAATAACTACGCCTGCTATTTAAAAACAACTTATATTTGTCGCTTTCTTCATCCAATCGCTTTCACATGGGCTCCACACATGGTCAAGCTGTCAGCATTTAATATTCCCCCTACAAAGATTTAATATTCCACGACCAAACGAATATTCCCCGACAACAATGAATATTTTATAACCACTCATTAATTTGAAATATTTGCATATTTAACCCTTAACTATCCACATTAATCAAATCAACCCTTACTATTTCAAAATAATAAATAAAGGAAATTCCTTTTATTTAAAAAATTTTCGGTCTTACAACCTCCCCTCCTTATGAAATTTCGCCCTCTCTAAATCGACGACGACTCGGTGTTTTTTGAAAAGGTGAGGATACCTCGCTTTCATTTCCGCTTCCAACTCCCGTGTCATTTCCTCTATAAAGATGATTCCTCCACAAAACTTTAACTTGTGGTATAACCTTTCATGCAGTAGGACATGCTCCTTCCTATCCAAAATCTTGACAGTACCTCCTCACACGCTAAGTCTTCTGGCTATCTCGTCCTGCTTCTAACTCTATAACGTGGTTCGGGTCTTTCACATATTTACGGCACGATATGTGAAACACATTATGAACACGAGACATACTTTGAGGTAACGCAAGTCTATAGGCTACATTTCCTACTCCTGGCCAAGAATTTGAAATGGACCGATAAATCGTGGATCGAGCTTTCCTCTCTTCCCAAATCTTGTAACACCTTCCACGGAGCAACTCGCAACAATACACGATCCCCACATTAAATTCCACGCCCTTTCAATGAAGATCCGCATAACTCTTTTTGTCGATCTTGTGCCGCTTTGTATACGCTTGTCGAATCATTTGATCTTTTCGGAGTCATATCGTATTAACTCCTGTCCCAACAATGTTGCTTCACCCACCTCATCCCAACATATCGAGAACGACATTTTCGTCCATATAATGCTTCAATGGAACCATGCCTATATTTGTTTAATAACTATTGTTGTATGAGAATTCCACCAATGGCAAGTACTTATCCCAACTTCCTTTGAAATCTAGGACACGTAGTTTTAATATATCTTCAAGAGTTTGAGTAGTCCTTTCCGATTGCCCATCCGCTTCGAGGATGGTATGCCAAACCTAATCAGAAATTGCGTCTATAGCTTTCTAACCCAAAATCATGAAGTGAATCTTGGGTCACGATCTAAAACTATGGATACCGGCATGCCATGCAATCTCACAATCTCATTTACGCATATACGAGAAAGACGCTCAAGGAATAAGTCTCTCGATTTGGTAAGAAATGAGCAGACTTGGTTAATCTATCAACAATAACCCAAATAAAGATTGATGCCTTGAGAAACCGCAGGAAGACCCAGTAACGAAATCCATAGTAATGTGTTCCCACTTCCATTCCTAATCTCAAGTGGTCGCAACGACCCTTAGGTACAAGATGCTCCGCCTTTTACACGCTGGGTGTTTAAACACATCGAGATAAACTTTGCAATCTCTCTCTTCATATTGTTCCACCAAAATGTATGTCAAGATCACGATACATTTTAGTACTTCCAGATGGATTGCAAATGGCGATTGTGCCTCCATCATAATCTTGTACTTCAAATCGTAGTCGTTAGAACACAAAGTCTAGAGTGGACTCAAGTATTCCTTCTTCATCAATTCTCGCCCTAATAGCTCCTTCTTGTACTTTCTTCTTCATACGATCAACTCCGAGCCTGGGGCTCGAGCAATCTTAACTTTTCTATTAAAGTCGGCTCTATGCGATACTTGACATCATCGCACTCGCTCCTCGCATATAATCTTCTACTCATCGCGCCACCACCACGCTCGCTTTTCCAGATGGCATACGATCGTAATACGTACAAATGAGTCTCCTCTCGAGTTCTTCAAGCTCTTCCCACATTCCTCGCTTCCATTCAATTTTGTATCTCTACGAGTCACCGCGTTAATGGAATAGCGATTCGAGAATATCCTTCAACGAATCTCCGATAATAACCAACTAAGCCTCTAAAGCTACGTGATTTCGATATCGACTTAGGTTGCTCTCAACTGCGACTCATATCCCAATCTTGATAAAGACGTCACAATGACACCTATCAGCTTTACTATCGCATCTAATACGACGCCCCTACAGAGAGTTCGCTTAGTGAATTCCACAAAGGAAGTCACAAAATAAAGGCTCAGTACCAAATTTATAGTTGAATTTTTAACTCCTCAAGTTCAATAGAGCCATTCGATATGAGATTTTAGAAATGAGTTTTGTACCGGTTCAAAGTCGATACAAAATTTAATATCAAAGCTTTGGGAGTAAGCCAAGAAATTCTTCAGAAATACGCCAGAAAAATCAATAACAACAGAATATTATTCAAATCGACGTGTCTTTATTCAAATCCATAACACGGACTAAGAAAATTTGACATCCGTAATAAACGAATGACTTCATGGCTTGATATGAAAATGTTTGACTACAATGGTTTGATTGCTTGAATTCAATAACAAAGTTGCTTAGAATATGAAAACTAACAACCTTACAAAAAATAATCAATTTGGCATGATGAGTAGTTAACCTTAAAATCACATCAAAAACAAATATCTCTATAGAAATAAGGTTAATGTAATGTGATAAAGTGCCAACTCAATCAAGCAAGATTTTTAAACAACTGATGTAATGAAAGTTTCTCCTAACGGAGTCTCCATAACAGTCAAAGTCTAATTTCTCCGTAGTCAAGTTCAAACGCTGAGCGCAAGTAAGAGAGATAAAAGAATGGGTAGAACCAATATCTAGTAAGGTATATACTTCGCAGAATTTATAATTAACTAACCTGCGCTAACTTCGTCGTTTCTCTCAGATTTTGACCAAATACACAACAAACGCCTTCCCTAATCGCTGACTTCGATTTTTCCGATATTTTTCGAGTCACCGTCCCTCACTAACTAGGTTTCGCATCGCATAATCTCGAGCGATATGTCCTTCCTTTCCACAATTATAGATACCTTGAACTGCAGGGCGCTTGATCGATATGTCCTCTTTTCCGTGATTTCAGTAAGATATACGACCGGTGGTCGCTTCTCCTCCCTTAAAACTAGTCACATCGGGCGCCGACGCCTTCACATGGTCGCTGTTGAATCTCCTCTTTAAAATCTCCTCCCGACTCGCTTCTTCTATTTTCACGGCCACGATTACCACCAGAGTGGTTACCGCTTTGTCTCAGATTCTTCTTTCTCCGCCGTTATCGCTATTCCGATGACCTACTATCTTCTGATGATCCTCGTTATGGTCCCCATTGAACGTATTTCAAGTATCTCGCCTAACAACCGAGCCCCGCTGACAACATCCGAATAGAGAGAAAATTTACGAGAAATGAGATATCGACGACGCTCGTGTTTCAAACCTCTCGTAAACATCCGCCATACGCTCCTCATTCTCCACCAAATGAGGTGCAACTCGATAACTCCGCCAACTTCGCCAGATCGGGACACCGCCATGTTATTCTCGCTTCTAGTCTAATAAACTCCACTTCCTTCATACGACGTTTAATACTTTCGTGGAAGTACTTGTCATTGAACTGCTTCAAACGCTCTCCCACGACATACGCCGAAAAGTAAAATGATGGGTACGCTTCACGATTCCCACCAAGAATCGCCTCGCCACTAACAACATAAAGGTGGCGAATGGAACTTTCGTTCTCCGCGTGCATCCCAAGACATCGAATATCTTGGTAATTTGTTTGACCCACGCCTCCGCCTTTAATCGGATCCGCTTCCCGTGCACTCGTGGTCCCAACTTTTCAATCGCTTCGTCGTGACCACCCGTGAATTGCTATCATTTCTCCTCAGATTTTGAACACGAAGTCTCCTCGTCTCGATTTTGCATGAACCGCAAAAAGCTTCTAAACATCCCCTCGCTCATCATCTCGCTTCAAAGGGTTTGTTTCACAGAGGAACATTACCACTTGTCAGACGCTCTCCTCGCAGTGTGAAAGACAGTATCTCCACTGGCCTCATTTACTCCATCATTAATATTCTCACGACATTCTCAAATACCGCCATAAAATAAGGGTTAATTAAGGAAATCAATATATCACATAATATCCCTATATAATCGACTAACTAACAAATAAGCTTAGTAGACACACTACAATAAGGATTTACTGCCTCCCTCCTAGTTTTATTCCCCGATCTCCGCCAGAGATCATATCCCTAAGCTCGATATTAACCGCGACGCCCCCAAAATAGGTATACACAACACCCATTCTCGAGTCGCCAAATACACGGTACAAAAAAAAACAAACTACAACTTCAATAATACAAATGTCGTGTGAAATACGATAATATATACCGTGAGTTTAAATATAATATTGTCTTCTAGACAATATCCACACGCAAATAAATCCCCATCATAATTATTGATTCATTATTTTACAAAATGGTGAGGACTACTAAACAACTCTCTCTAGAACCTTCATTCCATACCCCGACTAAGACTCGCTACATTCTCGCCTCCCGAGAAGAAAAAATGGAACAACAAGGAAAAGGGTGAGCTCAACTAGCCCAAGAAAAGAATATTACGACTAAGATAATATACAACAAATTATCGTTAGTCTTCAACAGGAAAAATCTGATAGTATACAATAGATAACAAGTTTCAGATCAATATTCGCAATGAAATAATAATTCATGTAAGAGTTACGTAGAGAATGAAATCTACTATAATCTATGAATTTAATAAATTCATCATCAATATTTTATCCTCGTAACATCAATCAATATACATCCGAATCAAATATTCATCTTTGCACTACAGCCAAAGATATTCATCACCGGGTCATGTTCATTTAAACACTGCTCATCTTTGCACTACAAAACCAAAGATATTAATCAATTCCACATGTTCATCTCAACACTGCTCATCTTTGCACTACAAAAGCCAAAGATATTCTTCAGAATCATTCATCTTTGCACTACAGCCCAAAGATATTCAATAATATCATCATTTAAGACCGAGGATGATGAAAAATATTTTTAAAGAAACGAATCCAAAGGAAACAAAATGACAAGGATTAAGGATTAAGGATTCGTACTTGGTTTTATCCACGCCCAAAAATACCTCAAAAATAATAATCATAGTGGTGTAAAATTCAAGAATGATCAAAACACGGATACAATCGAAGCTAAGATCCGTATTGATATTTTGGACAAAAAGAAGAAATTTTATTTTTCTATGAATAAGACCAGATAGAATAATAGTGTCAGATACGAATAAAGGCCGATACGTGAATAAGAATCTCGACACCAAAAGATAGAAATTCCACAAAAAACATCTTCACGCTTCATTTAATAAGACTTAATAAGAATCTCGTGAATAAGAACTCATGAATAAGAATCGTGAATAAGAACTCATGAATAAGAACTCATGAATAGTAAGAACTCATGAATAAGAACCCCGATATGAAAAAGTTCCAAATTTGATAAAAACTTCAGATCAATATTTCAAAGATAATGATATCAAGAAATAATATCATTACAAAAAAATAATATCCCTTACCTCGAAAAAGATCAAGATTTCTAAATTAAACACCTGACATAAAGGCTGACTTGACTTGCACCAGATAAAGCAATACTCAAAGTATACTCAAAATACTCACAAGAATACGCCGATAATATAGAGAGAGAAAACTTCAGCTTCGTGTGATTTTTCAATTCTAACCCAAGACCCTATTTATAGAAATCGCTAGAATACCAAAGCGTAAAATTTAATAAATTAATAATATAATTATATTATTTTCACACATGTCTAGAATCTGATTTCAGCCATCAAACACATGCCACCTTCTAGAAAAAAATAAGAAAAACGTTTTTCTAATTTTAAATATTTTAAACTTCCAAAAATCAATTATTTTGAGCTTCTAACTTCAATAATTCATAATAAATAGCCCTTTCATCAGAAAATTCGAATCTCGCGAGTTTTTATAGGAAATTCAATTCTCTACAACTTTGCAGAAGAAAGTTTTTCCAAATTCCAATCAGAAATTGACCAAATCCACAAACGGGCAATTTTACAAAGCTATAATCAAATTTCACCAATAAATGGGGTCCACCGACATGTTTAACATGTTTTAAACATTTATTGCAACAAAAATACTCTTCCTCCTCAGATACTCATATATCCCACATTCGTTGTAAAAATATCACCATAATATATTATTAAAATAATATATTTAAAACGAATTATTTTATCGTAAAAGATAAAATATTAATTTTCAACAATTGTCATTTTAAAAATTTTCCATCTATATCCACATAAAATCAATATTTTCCTCATCATATAAATCAATAATTAATTATTCACAAATAATATTACGTAATCACAATATCGACAACCGTGCAGCTCCTGTGAAAAGAGGGGCTTTCCAATAAGAATTTCTTCTTCATCAAGCCGCAATTAGTGACCAAACCTCTCCTTAGATGTAACTTTCTAGACATCGCCAATAATGTTATCTAATAATATTATTCAGATAATATGAATTATTGCTTCGATAATGAAAGATACCGTAAATGACAATTATCAAACAACAAAGAATATAAAATATCAACGCAGAATTATTAACTCAATAAAATATCGAATAAGAATTATCGTAACCATTATCGAAAGTAAAGTGCCTTCACGTAAGAATCAATAATTGGTGCAATACCGCAGCTACCGCTCAACAACGCCAGATAGTGTGTTTTTTAACCACCGTATTCCAACAAAGATTAATCTGTAATAACTACGCCGCTATTTAAAAACAACTTATATTTGTCGCTTTCTTCATCCAATCGCTTTCCACATGGGCTCCCATACATGGTCATACCATTGCATTTAATATTCCCCGACAAAGACGAATATTCCACGCACCAAACGAATATTCCCCGACAACAAATGAATATTTTATAACCACTTGCTTATTTTGAATATTTGCATATTTAACCCTTAACTATCCACATTAATCAAATCAACCCTTACTATTTCAAAATAATAAATAAAGGAAATTCTTTTTATATTTAAAAATTTTAACTTGAACGCTCCACATAAACGAGATTATAAGATCAAATGGTATGCCGCAGATCCATAGTTTCTCGAGACCCAAGATTCACTTCATTTCAAAAAAAGCTACGGGCAATACTTTCACGATTTAGCCTTTGAAATCATCCTCCTTTATTTAAAACTCTCAAGATTTTAAGACTCTGTTATAAATATTATTTTTTGAATATTATGGAATAAATTTGATATAATGTTATAGTTGTGGGTAATATTTATAAATTTTGCAAAGTATGCAAGTTGTTATAAAATATTCGTTTTTCGAAATATTCTTTTTGTTAGGGAATATTCGTGACAACGGCTCAATCATCAGGACCCCATAATGTAATTATTATTTGATCGAGAAAACGATAAAAATATTTTATAAAAAATAACTACGAGGTGTTACCGTTAAAACCGCTTGAACTACCCGGTAAAAGTACAAAGAATACGCTGGGTCGTGATAAGAGTAGACACTCAGATTGATTATCGATGCTTACGAGAGAAGTCACTCACCTATGCTCAATTATTGCTACAAAGAATTGTCACGATCATATCTCTTATATTATCGATTCAATTATTGTCACAAAGATCATCTCGTATAATATGTTATAAAGATTAAATCAATAATCTAGACGACAAGTTATAAAATGATTAATAATTGTTGAAAGATTAAATATGTGTTGATGAAAAAAAAAATGATTTGTGGTAAGTTTGATTATTTTATGGGGGCCTCATATGTCATCATCTAAGAGTCTCTTCATCAATAGTATTTACCTTCACAATAATAGTATTATTACCTTCATTCAATAGTAATTACCTTTGTGAATAGTATTTACCTTCACAATAGTATTTACCTTCGTTAATAGTAATTACCTTTACCAGATCGTCGACCCACTTGTCGCTTCACATTACAAAGTAACCACTTGTCGTTTCACATTACAGCATCGAACCACTTGTCGCTTCACATTACAAAGGCCAAACCACTTTTCTTTTCACATCATTAGTCGTCAAGCCACTTTCATTTTTCACACTAAGAAAAGTGTTTAGAAATCTTCTATAAATAGAGGCTCTAGGGCTTCATTATTTTCACTTAATTCATTCAAGCTTAGAGAGAGAAAGTATAGAGAGAATAAGAGAGAAAGAAGAAGAGTATTTTGTTACTACACCGCAAGCAGAGATTCAATCTCCTACCAAATGTAAGGGTGTTATTCTTTCTTATTCATGAAGAGAACTGCTGTTATTCCATCACTTATTATTCTCGCTGGAATAACCTCGATACGTGGTTTACCCTATACTTGGTGACATTCTTCTATTATTCTCATTGAACATCCTCGTCAAGTGTGTTTTACACCGACCACGGTTCCGCTTTTATTATTTTCTCGTTGGAACATCCTGCTCGGTTTTTACACCCGGACTCCGGGTTCCGCTTTTTATTATTATTCTGTTGAACATCCTCGTCTCGTGTGTTTTACACCGACCGGGTTCTCGCTCTTTATCATTCTCGCTGAATATCCTATCTGTGTGTTTTTTACACCTGATTTGGTTCCATCTTTATTATTCTCATTGGAACATCCGCTTGCGGTGTGAATTTCACCCCGACTTCGTTCCGTTATTTATTATTCTCGCTGAATAACTCGCATGCATGCGGCCTATCGCATTTACGGTGATTTCTTTTGTTATTCCATTCTTTATTATACCCAAATAAGTTAAAACTTTGACTTCTATACTCCATGAAATTAGTGGAATATCCTCGATATTTGCGTTTCATCCAAAGATCTTTTCATGAAAATATTCTTCCGATCATTCTTGAATTTTACTCTACAAAACAAGATTATGTCGATAATTTGGACGTTAATAATTCCTGGATAAAATAATTCTTGAACTTGTTTTATCAATTCTTATATCATTGTCATCATCCTCATGTTTATATTTTTTAAAGTCATCTGTGGCCTCAGTAGTGCATAGATGGACTTGGTATGATTATGACTCGTGAGACTATTCTTGTAATCACGACCGTAATGTTACAAATGATGTGGTAAAATTCTTCAGTGGTCAGAGTGCATCGATGGACGCTTGTTGGCATGATCATGACTATTAATGAATACACAAATATTCTCGGCCCAGAAGCAGTATGAATAATTGTGGTCGTGATACTAAAGAATATCCTCGCCGTAGTAGTGTGGGGTGATTCGATGATGTGGAATATTTATTAAAGTCGAGTCTCAAATTTATAACAAAGTTGATGAAAAACCTTTTAAACCTAAAAGATAGTAGACTTTATTTTCTACTTGACTTTTTAATGGATTGATATTCACCGCAGCTTAAACCGGTTGTCTATCAGTATTTTATCGCTTTAACATTGTTGAAGACTATTGATAATTTATTCTCGCATTATCTTAGTCATAATATTTCTTATCGGGCTAGTTGAGCTCACCCTTTCCTTCACCGTTTTCTTCAGAAATGAGAATATAGCCGGGACGAGCCTGGGAAACGAGTGATGGTCCCAAGATAAGATTAGTAGTCCTCACTATTCTCGTGAAATAGTGTGATAATAATTGTAATGAAGACTCCTTTTTGAGTTTGTATAATATCTAGTAGATTTATATTTGTATTTAAACTCACGCTTTATGTCGATTGTACACTATAGCTATGTTAGTAAGTTGTATTTAAATTCCGCCATACCATGTAAGTGGTGACCCAAGATGGGTGATGTATACCTAATTTTGGGGGCGCCACAACACATATGCCGTGTGAGTTTGATACAAATATATACCAATCAGAAGACGTCACAATGACACCTTACATAAAGGTATAGTCAAAAACCTGCTTTTAGAAATTAGAATCTTTGGGAAGTGCTCAAGAAACCTTCGTATACATGGGAGGCCATGCTTTTAGGTTATGGTAGATATCATATGGCCACGTAATTATCCTCGTCAATCAATAGACCCCAAAGAAAAAAAACGAGAAGATTACTATCATATTCTTCCCAATGGTGAGTCTTCTCTCGACATATCATTATCTCCACCGCCTCTAATCGGGTATTATACTCCAAACAAACACCAAGATTATATAGTAGTGCTTGTAAATATACTTAAGAAGTGGATGAGCACAACCATGTCTTATGATGACACGAGGTCAGATGTCATTAGACATCTTGTATGATAGTGGCAAAACACCTTCCAAGTTAAATTCACCTCACCCTCAACATCTATAGACCACCATTCTATTCCTCGCTATCCCCTCGCCGACCCAAATGGCTACACTTTTATTACCCGAAAGGAATTGTGAAACAAAAGGGTGAGCACAACTAGCTCAAGAAAGAATATTATGACTAAAGATAAATAAATTATCAATAGTCTTCATCAAGAATAAATCGTAGATTTAGAAACATACGGTAGATGATAAAACTTTTCAACCATAGTTGCAATGAAATGAGCAATCCATTAAGAGTCAAATAGACTATAAAGTCTATTGTCTTCTCCATGTTAAAAGTCCACCAACAATGTTTTATCCTCGTAACATCAATCAACAGCCCTTTCCACAATCATATGAATAACTTATAATCATAATTGTGATTCTAAATTCTCTTCTCATCCAGACGATCGAAGATAATTTTCATCACCGCCTTTACCCGAAACATCAAATATCATGGTTATACCAAATCACGCCTCTGCTCATAATCATACTAATAAATTCATCTTTACACCACTAATAAGATATTCATCAACAATCGATCTTTACATTACAAAAGCAAAGATATTCAACAATAGGTCATCTTTGCATTACAAGCCAAAGATATTCATCAATAATTCATCTTTGCACTACAGCCAAAGATATTCAACAACAGTCATCTTTGCATTACGAGCAAAAGATATTCATCAATAATTCATCTTTGCACTACAAAGCAAGATATTCATCAACAAGTCATCTTTGCAGACTACGAGCCAAAGATATTCATATATCAAAGAAATACATAATCATTTCGTGGTTATATAACAATAATTATAACCATGTTGATCAATTCACCTTTCGCACTTAAGCTAAAAATATTCAATTGTAAATTCAATGGTCATGATCATACCACCAACAATTCAACTTTTGCACCATCGCCAAAGAGAACCTATAGTCACGATCATACCAATAATCTACCCATCTTTACACTCAAGTCAAAGAGAAATATCATCATTAGAGTAAAGAATGTTATATAAAAACAATATAATCAAAACATGGTTTTAATTTCAAGAGTAAGATTCATAAATCAACGATAATTTGGTCGTAGAAGAAACCAATTTGTCGTGAATAAGACCGTATTCAGACATAAGACCATATACGCATAAGAACCTCGATACGAAAAAGATAAAGTTTCATAATAAAATTCATATCCATATTTATAACACCTTAATCCAAATGTTATAAATCACTTAGAAATCTCATAATCTAATATTATTAATATTATAATAATATTTTAATCATTTCTAAAACTTATAAACAATTTAATTAAATTGTTTACACTTTACTAATTAATGCATTTAATCATCATAAAATGCCAAACTCATAAGATTTCATCACCAATAACCAAAACCCTCATCAAAAATCAGATATACCTCATATATGATTCTCAAGCCATAAAATCATATTTTCCAATTTTTTACTTCACATAACATATTTAATTCATTTACTCATAACTAGAATATTTTCATGAAAAATACCAAATCAGTTCCAAAAATATTTCTTTTCTGGGATTTAGCATAACATAGTCCCATATTGAACATATATTTTTCTCAAAATTTTAAAAATTCATTTACTATTTTTCATATACCAAAACCACCTAATATTTAAACATTTATCATAAATTATACTTTTATCCAAAAATTCTGAAATTTACATTCAGATACTGATATTATATAGATGTACTCCCAATAAAAATTTCATCAATTTTGGAGTTAATCACAAGGAGTTATAAATAGTTACTTTTAAAATAGTCTTTTCTCATAAAATCCATAACTCCTCATCCAAAATCGCCATTTTTTTGGACACACTCAACAAAACTCATCAAAATATCATTTCAAATTTTTCCAGAATTTTGAAGGTTCAAAAAATTTCAAACTAAAAACATAATAACCCTTAAAATCCCTTTACCTCAAAAAAGAAAGAAGATTTCCGATTGAATAATGAATCTAACTTGCACCGTATAGCAATACTCAAAGTATACTCAAAATACTCACAAGAATACGCCGATAATATAGAGAGAAAACTTCAGCTCATGTGATTTTCAATTCTAACCCAAGAACCTATTTATAGAAAAATACTTAGAACACCAAAGCGTAAAATTTAATAAAATATTAATATATATTATTTTTATTCCAAAGCACACTTATTTTGCTTCAAAACCTCAGCCACCAAAAAATGCCCACCTCACAAGACTTGCACAAAAAACGTTTTTGTTATTTAAATTATTTTAAACTTCCAAAATCAATTATTTCAGCTTCGTAACTTCAATAATTCATAATAAATAGCCCTTTATCAATAAAATTTGAATCTCATGCGAGTTTTATAGGAAATTCAATTCTCTACAACTTTGCAGAAGAAAGTTTTTCCAAATTCCAAACAAAAATTGGACCAAATCCACAAACCAGACGATTTTACGATGCTATAATCAAATTTCAATCAAGAAATGGGGTCCACCGACATGTTTAACATGTTTTAAACATTTATTGTAACAAAATATTCTTCCTCCTCATATACTCATATATTTCACATTCATTGTAAAAATATCACCATTATTATATTATTAAAATAATATATTTAAATGAATTATTTTATCGTAAAAGATAAAATATTAATTTTCAACAATTGTCACTTTAAAAATTTTCTCCATCTATATCCACATAAAATAAATATTTTCTCATCATAAAAATCAATAATTAATTATTCACAAATAATATTACATAATCACAATATTAACAACCAGTAGCTTCCTGGTGAGGGGGCTTTCCAATAAGAATTTCTCCTCATCGGCGCAAGCAATTAGGTGACCAAACCTCTCCTTAGACGTAACTTTCTAGGCATTGCCAATAATGTTATCCAATAATATTATTCAGATAATATGAATTATTGCTCTCGATAATGGAAAATATCATAGTGACAATTATTGAAACAACAATAATATAAAATATCAACGTAAGCAATTATTGAATCAATTAAATAAAATATTGAATAAGAATTATCGTAACAATTATCGAGTAATGCCTTCATTACTAAAAAAAAAATTATCATGCTTCATGAATAGTACTCGTGAATAAGAACTCGTGAATAAGAACTCATGAATAAGAACTCGTGAATAAGAATCATGAATAGAACTCCGTGAATAAGAACTCGTGAATAGTAACTAAAAAAATTGAATACTTTTATTTCATAAAATTCGAGGTCTTACAATCTCCCTCCTTATGAAATTTCGTCCCCGAAATTTACGCACAGTATTTCAAAGAGTTGAGAATACCTTGTTTTCATTTCTTGATTCTATCTCCCCGTCATCACGATTTCTCCATTGCTCATCTCCTCACGTATTTCGATATCATTTCTAGAATACGACTTCAAAACAAGGGTTAATTAAGGAAATCAATATATCACATAATATCCCTATATATCGACCAACTAAAAAAAATAAGCTTAGGTAGGACACACCGATTGAAGGATTTACTCGCCTCTCCCTCCTAGTTCTATTCCCCGATCTCCGCCAGAGATCATATCCCTAAGCTCGATACCAAATGTAACGACCCCAAAATAGGTCCATTCCATCCAACCCATTCTCGAGTCGCCAAATATATGGTACGAAAAAAAACTACAACTTTATTACAACAATTGTCGTGCAAAATACAACAACACATATCTTCATGAGTTTGATACAAATATATACCAACCAGAAGACGTCACAATGACACCTTACATAAAGGTATAGTCAAAAATCTGCTTTAGAAATTAGAATCTTTGGGAAGTGCTCAAGGAAACCTTCGTACATGGGAGGCCATGCTTTTAGGTTATGGTAGATATCATATGGCCACGTAATTATCCTTGGTCAATCTAATAGACCCCAAAGAAAATGAGAATATTACTATCATATTCTTCCCAATGGTGAGTCTTCTCTTGACATATCATTATCTCCACTGCCTCTAATTGGGTATTATACTCCAAACAAACACCAAGATTATATAGGTAGTGCTTGTAAATATACTCAAAGAAGTGGATGAGCACAACCATGTCTTATGATGACACGAGGTCAGTATGTCATTGTACATCTTGTATGA
Source organism: Panax quinquefolius (assembly GCA_020205615.1). Classification (NCBI taxonomy): domain Eukaryota; kingdom Viridiplantae; phylum Streptophyta; class Magnoliopsida; order Apiales; family Araliaceae; genus Panax; species Panax quinquefolius. The sequence continues at coordinate 166,835,364 of CM035153.1, read as the reverse complement.
TAGTGGCAAAACACCCTTCCAAGTTAAATTCACCTCACCCTCAACATCTATAGACCACCATTCTATTCCTCGCTATCCCCGCTCGACCCAAATACACTTTTATTACCCGAAAGGAATTGTGAAACAAAAGGGTGAAGACAACTAGCTCAAGAAAGAATATTATGACTAAAGATAAATAAATTATCAATAGTCTTCATCAAGAATAAATCGAGATTTAGAACATATGGTAGATGATAAAACTTTTCAACCATAGTTGCAATGGAATGAAGCAATCCATTAGAAGAGTCAAATAGACTTTAAAAGTCTATTGTCTTCTCCACGTTAAAAGTCCACCAACAATGTTTTATCCTCGTAACATCAATCAACAGCCTTTCCACAATCATATGAATAACTTATAATCATAATTGTGATTCTAAAATTCTCTTCTCATCCGTGATCTAAGATAATTTTCATCAATTGTCTTTACCTCGAAACATCAATATCATCATGGTTATACCAAATCACGCCTCTGCTCATAATCATACTAATAAATTCATCTTTACACCACGTGCCAAAGATATTCATCAACAATTGATCTTTACACTACAAAGCAAAGATATTCAACAATAGGTCATCTTTGCATTACAAGCCAAAGATATTCATCAATAATTCATCTTTTGCACTACAAAGCAAAGATATTCAACAACAAAAGTCATCTTTGCATTACGTGTGACGCCCCAAAATAGGTCCATTCCATCCAACCCATTCTCGAGTCGCCAAATACATGGTACGTAAACAACTACAACTTTATTATCACAACAATAAAATCTGTGAGTTTAAATACAAATATTATCTTCTAGATTTATACTCAAATAAATCCCCATCACATTTATTGATACATTATTTTACAAAAATGGTGAGGACTACTAAACAACTCTCTCTAAACCTTCATTCCATACCCCGACTAAGTACTCGCTACATTCTCGCCTCCCCGAGAAGAAAAAATGGAACAACAAGGAAAAGGGTGAGCTCAACTAGCCCAAGAAGAATGTTATGACTAAGATAATATACAACAAATTATCGTTAGTCTTCAACAGGAAAAATCTCGATAGAATACAATAGACAACAAGTTTCAAATCAATATTCGCAGAATGAAATAATAATTCATAGAAGAGTTACGTAGAGAATGAAATCTACTATAATCTATAATTTAACAGGTCCATCATCAATATTTTATCCTCAGTAACATCAATCAATATTCATCTCAAATCAAATATTCATCTTTGCACTATGTGCCAAAGATATTCATCAGTCGGTCATGTTCATCTCAACACTGCTCATCTTTGCACTCTGAACCAAAGATATTCATCAGATTGGTCATGTTCATTTAAACACCTGTTCATCTCTCGCACTACAAAGCCAAAGATATTCTTCGAGAATCATTCATCTTCGACTACAAAAGCCAAAGATATTCAATAATATCATCATTTAAGACCGAGGATGATGAAAAATATTTTAAAGAACGAATCCAAAGAAACAAAATGACAAGGATTAAGGATTAATGATTCGTACTTTGTTTTATCCATGTCCAACAATACCTCAAAAATAATCATAGTGATGTAAAATTCAAGAATGATCAAAACATGGATACAATCAAAGCTAGTATCCGAATAGATATTTTAGATTTAAAAGAAAAATTTTCATTTTTCTAGAATTGAATAGTCGATTCGTGAATAAATAGTCAGATATCGTGAATAGTGCCGTGATACGTGAATAGTAACTCCGACACCCAAAGATAGAAATTCCACAAAAAACATCTTCACGCTTCACTTAATAGTACTCGTGAATAGTAACTCGTGAATAAGAACTCATGAATAGTAACTCGTGAATAAGAACTCATGAATAGTAACCCCGACATGAAAAAAATTCCAAATTTGATAAAAAGTACCAACCAATATTTCAAAGATAATGATATTGAAGAATTAATATCATTTGAGAAGAAAATAACATCCCTTACCTCAAAGAATCAAGATTTCTAAGGAAAGGCTCAAGTGATGCTTTGATGAAACTTGTAATTGATGTTAACTCTCAAAGTATCTAAATACTCACAAAATACGCTCAATAATATAGAGAGAGAAGGAGAGAAATCTTTGTTTCGGTGTGATTTTCAATTCTAACTTAGCCCTCTATTTATAGAAAATGTTAGCCTACCAAGGCACTTCCGACCTCAAGCACCGATGGCTTTACTCGCTACTATTGCCACCCACCACATTTGAAATAAAATTCAGCACATTTCTTCACCAACCACAAGTGGGGCCCCACTCAATTCTAGAATTTTCCACCAAAATCAATTATAAACCTAATTTCCGAATCCGACACCTCTTAAAATTCACAACAAATCATTCGTGCATTTTTAACGGTTCAAAATTTGTGGACATATACTCAACTTATGTATGTATAACATACCCAAAATTACTATAATCCAACTATTTGATTAAAAATTATAACCCCGCAATATATCTCAAAACCCCGATTTAATTTTTAATACCTCTAATCCGATAAAATACCGATAAACACCTCAACATTAATTCCTTCATTAATAACCACATAAATAAATCCATCATTTATATCCACATAAAATAAATATTTCTTTATCATATGAATCAATAATTTATTGTTCACAAATAATATTACGTAATCACAATTATGACAACCAGTGCCGCTCCTCAGAAAGAGGGGCTTTCCAATAAGGATCTCTCTCATCGGGCGCGCAATTAGGTGACCAAACCTCTCCTTAGATGTAACTTTCTAGACATTGCCAATAATGTTATCTAATAATATTATTCAAATAATATGAATTATTGATCCGATAATGGGAAATATCATGCGGTGACAATTATTGAACAACAATAATATAAAATATCAACGCAAAGAATTATTGAATCAATAAAATAAAATATCAATAAAGAATTCACTGTGGAAAATTATTGAGTAGTGCTATCTTACGTAAGGATCAATAATTCAACAATACATGCAATACCGTGCTATCTTCGTGCAACCACGCCAGACATCGTATTTTAACCAACCGTATTCCAATGGTCTTAACAGAATAACTACGATCTTTAATTCAGAATAACTACGCCGTTATTTATAACCACCCAAACTTTGTCGCTTTCCTCATCCAATCGCTCACATGGGCTCCACACATGGTCGCTACCATCAGCACGAATATTCTCCCGACAAAGACTAATATTCTACGACGAAAACTAATATTCCCTAACAAAGATTTAATATTCCACGACCAAACGAATATTCCCCAAAAAAAAATGAATATTTTATAACCACTTGCTTATTTTGAAATATTTATGATTTAACCCTTTACTATCCACATTAATCAAATCAACCCTTACTATTTCAAAATAATAAATAAAGGAAATTCCTTTTATTTAAAAAAATTTCTAGGGTCTTACATTACTGAGCAAAAGATATTCATCAATAATTCATCTTTTTGCACTACTGAAAGCTAAGATATTCATCAACAAGTCATCTTTAGACTACGAGCCAAAGATATTCATATATCAAAGAAATACATAATCATTTCGTGTTATATAACAATAATTATAACCATGTTGATCAATTCACCTTTAACACTTAAGCTAAAAATATTCAATTGTAAATTCAATGGTCATGATCATACCACCAACAATTCAACTTTTGCACTATCGCCAAAGAGAACCTATAGTCACGATCATACCAATAATCTACCCATCTTTACACTTAAGTCAAAGAGAAATATTATCATTAGGGTTATAAGAATGTTATATAAAAAAACAATATAATCAAAACATGGTTTTAATTTCAAGAGTAAGATTCATAAATCAACGATAATTTGGTCGTAGAAGAAACCAATTTATCGTGAATAGTACCCGTGATTTGTACATAAGACCGTATAATGCGCATAAGTAACCCCATACCTAAAAAGATAAAGTTTCATAATAAAATTCATATCCATATTTATAACACCTTAATCCAAATGTTATAAATCACTTAGAAATCTCATAATCTAATATTATTAATATTATAATAATATTTTAATCATTTCTAAAACTTATAAACAATTTAATTAAATTGTTTACACTTTACTAATTAATGCATTTAATCATCATAAAATGCCAAACTCATAAGATTTCATCACCAATAACCAAAACCCTCATCAAAAAATCGCATATACCTCATATATGATTCTCAAGCCATAAAATCATATTTTCCAATTTTTTTTACTTCACATAACATATTTAATTACATAATCACAATATTAACAACCGTGCGCTTCCTGTGAAAGAGGGGCTTTCCAATAAGAATTTCTCCTTACCGGCGCGAATTAGGTGACCAAACCTCTCCTTGACAGAACTTTCTAGGCATCGCAATAATGTTATCCAATAATATTATTCGGATAATATGAATTATTGTCTCGATAATGGAAAATATCAGGTCGTGACAATTATTGAAACAACAATAATATAAAATATCAACGTAAAGCAATTATCGAATCAATAAAATAAAATATCGAACAAAGAATTACGTAACAATTATCGGGTAATGCCTTCTACGAAAAAAAAATTATCATGCTTCATGAATAATTGTATCATTTTGAATAAGAACTCTCGTGAATAAGAACTCATGAATAAGAACTCGTGAATAGTAACTCATGAATAAGAACTCGTGAATAAGAACTTCGTGAATAAGAACTAAAAAAAATTGAATACTTTTATTTCATAAAATTCGGGTCTTACAATCTCCTCCTTATGAAATTTCGTCCCCGAATTTACGCATCTGGTATTTCAAAGAGTTGAGAATACCTTGTTTTTATTTCGATTCTATCTCCCCGTCATCACGATTTCTCCATTGCTCATCTCCTCGTATTTTATATCATTCTAGAATACAACTTCAAAACAAGGGGTTAATTAAGGAAATCAATATATCACATAATATCCCTATATACTCCACTAACTAAAAAAAGCTTAGGTAGGACACACTAAAGGAAGGATTTACTCGCTCTCCCTCCTAGTTCTATTCCCGATCTCCGCCAGAGATCATATCCCTAAGCTCGATACCAAAATGTAACGACCCCAAAATAGGTCCATTCCATCCAACCCATTCTCGAGTCGCCAAATATATGGTAACGAAAAAACAACTACAACTTTATTACAACAATTGTCGTGGCAAAATACAACAACACATATGTCATGAGTTTGATACAAATATATACCAACAGAAGACGTCACAATGACACCTTACATAAAGGTATAGTCAAAAACCTGCTTTTAGAAATTAGAATCTTTGAGAAGTGCTCAAGAAACCTTCGTATACGGGAGGCCATGCTTTTAGGTTATGGTAGATATCATATGGCCACGTAATTATCCTTGGTTGACCTAATAGACCCCAAAGAAAAACGAGAAGATTACTATCATATTCTTCCCAATGGTGAGTCTTCTCTCGACATATCATTATCTCCACTGCTCTAATTGGGTATTATACTCCAAACAAACACCAAGATTATATAGGTAGTGCTTGTAAATATACTCAAGAAGTGGATGAGCACAACCATGTCTTATGATGACACGAGGTCAGTATGTCATTAGACATCTTGTATGATAAAGGGCAAAACACCCTTCCAAGTTAAATTCACCTCACCCTCAACATCTATAGTACCACCATTCTATTCCCTCGCTATCCCCCCCGCCGACCCCAAATACACTTTTATTACACCGAAAGGAATTGTGAAACAAAAGGGTGAGCACAACTAGCTCAAGAAAGAATATTATGACTAAAGATAAATAAATTATCAATAGTCTTCATCAAGAATAAATCGTAGATTTAGAACATACGGTAGATGATAAAACTTTTCAACCATAGTCAGCGAATGAATGAGCAATCCATTAGAAGAGTCAAATAGACTATAAAGTCTATTATCTTCTCCACGTTAAAAGTCCACCAACAATGTTTTATCCTCGTAACATCAATCAACAGCTTTCTTTCCACAATCATATGAATAACTTATAATCATAATTGTGGATTCTAAAATTCCTCTTCTCATCCAGACTTAAGATAATTTTCATCACCGCCTTTTTACCTCGAAACATCAAATATCATGGTTATACCAAATCACAGCCTCTGCTCATAATCATACTAATAAATTCATCTTTACACCACTAGCCAAAGATATTCATCAACAATTGATCTTTACATTACAAAGCAAAGATATTCAACAATAGGTCATCTTTGCATTACAAGCCAAAGATATTCATCAATAATTCATCTTTTGCACTACAAAGCTAAAGATATTCAACAACAAAAGTCATCTTTGACATTACGAGCAAAAAGATATTCATCAATAATTCATCTTTGCACCATGGTGCTAAGATATTCATCAACAAGTCATCTTTGCACCACGAGCCAAAGATATTCATATATCAAAGAAATACATAATCATTTCGTAAGTTATATAACAATAATTATAACCATGTTGATCAATTCACCTTTCAGCACTTAAGCTAAAAAATATTCAATTGTAAATTCAATGGTCATGATCATACCTAACCAACAATTCAACTTTTGCACTCATCGGCCAAAGAGAACCTATAATCACGATCATACCAATAATCTACCCATCTTTACACTCAAGTCAAAGAGTAAGAATGTTATATAAAAACAATATAATCAAAACATGGTTTTAATTTCAAGAGTAAGATTCATAAATCAACGATAATTTGGTCAGAGAAGAAACCAATTTGTCGTGAATAAGACTTCGTATTCAGACATAAATACCGATAATGCATATAAGAATCCTCGACAATTTAAAAGATAAAGTTTCATAATAAAATTCATATCCATATTTATAACACCTTAATCCAAATGTTATAAATCACTTAGAAATCTCATAATCTAATATTATTAATATTATAATAATATTTTAATCATTTCTAAAACTTATAAACAATTTAATTAAATTGTTTACACTTTACTAATTAATGCATTTAATCATCATAAAATGCCAAACTCATAAGATTTCATCACCAATAACCAAAACCCTCATCAAAAATCAGATATACCTCATATATGATTCTCAAGCCATAAAATCATATTTTCCAATTTTTTTACTTCACATAACATATTTAATTCATTTACTCATAACTAGAATATTTTCATGAAAAATACCAAATCAGCCCCAAAAATATTTCTTTTCCGGGATTTAGCATAACATAGTCCCATATTGAACATATATTTTTCTCAAAATTTTAAAAATTCATTTACTATTTTTCATACGGCCAAAACCAATCGAATATTTAAACATTTATCATAAATTATACTTTTATCCAAAAATTCTGAAATTTACACTCAGATAATCGATATTATATAGATGTACTCCCAATAAAAATTTCATCAATTTTGGAGTTAATCACAAGGAGTTATAAATAGTTACTTTTAAAATAGTCTTTTTCTCATAAAATCCATAACTCCTCATCCAAAATCGCCATTTTGGACACACTCTAAAAAACTCATCAAAATATCATTTCAAATTTTTCCGAATTTTTGAAGGTTCAAAAAATTTCAAAACTAAAACATAATAACCCTTAAAATCCCTTTACCTTCAAAAGAGCAAGATTTCCGATCGAATAATTGAACTTAACTTTGCACCAATATAGCAATACTCAAAGTATACTCAAAATACTCACAAGAATACGCTCGATAATATAGAGAGAGAAAATTTCAATTTGTGATTTTCAATTCTAACCTAAGACCCTATTTATAGGAAAATACTTAAACACCAAAGCGTAAAATTTAATAAAATATTAACATATATTATTTTTATTCCAAAGCACACTTATTTTTTGCTCAAAACCTCAGCCACCAAACAACCCACCTCATGAGACTTGCACAAAAACGTTTTTGTTATTTAAATTATTTTAAACTTCCAAAATCAATTATTTGAGCTTAGAACTTCAATAATTCATAATAAATAGCCCTTTTATCAAAAAATTTGAATCTAAAATCAATTCTCTACAATTTTAAAAAGTTTTCCAAATTCTTGATATCAAAAATTTCTGAACATTCAAATTTCAAATCCAAAATTTTTAACATGTTTTAAACATTTATTGTAACAAAATATTCTTCCTCATATATACTCATATATTCATTCAACGTAAAAATATCACCATTATTATATTATTAAAATAATATTTAAATGAATTATTTTATCGTAAAAGATAAAATTTTTTCAACAATCACTTTAAAATTTTCTCCATCTATATCCACATAAAATAAATATTTTCTCATCAAAAATCAATACTTTATTCAAATAAAATTACATAATCAATATTAACAAAGGCGGGTTCGTTAGGACTTTCGATAAAATTTCTCACTTCTTGGCTATTGCCTCTCCTTAATAAACTTATCCATTGCCAATATTATATTATTATTGGATAATATGAATTATTGTCTCCGATAATGGAAAATATCGCTACGTGACAATTATCAAATAACAATAATATAAAATATCAACGTAGCAATTATTAAATCAATAAAATAAAATATTGAACAAAGAATTACCGTAACAATTATCGAGTAATGCCTTCTTACAAAAAAATTATCACGCCTTCATAATAGTACCCGTGAATAAGAATTCGTGAATAAGAATCGTGAATAAGAACTCGTGAATAAGAACTCGTGAATAAGAATTAAAAAAATTGAATACTTTTATTTCATAAAATTCGGTCTTACAACTACCATTCTGAAATTACCGCTCAAAGATTTTTATTGATTTAATAATTCTCATATTGATATTTTATATTGTCATTGTTTCAATAATCATTATTACACAATATTTTTCATTATCCAAGCAATAATTTATATTATCCTAATAATATTATTAGATAACATTATTGGCAATGTCTAGAAAGTTCTCGCTAAGGAGAGGTTTGTCACCTAATCAAGGCTACAAGAAGTGAGAAATTCTTATCGAAAGCCCTCTTTCCCTGAACCGTCTGTCATCAATATCAGATTCTGTAATATTATTTGTGAATAATTAATTATCGATTCATATGATAAGAAAAATATTGATTTTATGTGGATATAGATGGAGAAAATTTTTAATGTGACAATTGTTGAAAATTGAAATTTTATCTTTTTCCGATAAAATAATTCATTTAAATGTATTATTATATATTATGGTGATATTTTTACAACGAATGTGGGATATATGAGTATATGAGTATATGAGGAGGAAGAGTATTTTTGTTGCAATAAATGTTTAAAACATGTTAAACATGCTCTGCGGGACCCCATTTATCGACCGAAATTTGATTATAAATTTCGTAAAATCGCCTGCTTTGTGGATTTCTTTACCAATTTTTGTTTGGAATTTGGAAAACTTTCTTCTGAAAAGTTGTAGAGAATTGAATTTCCTATAAAAAGTCGCGAGATTCAATTTTCTGATAAAAGGGCTATTTATTGTGAATTATCGAAGTTACAAAGTTCAAATAATTGATTTTTGGAAGTTTTAATTATTATTTTAAAAAAACGTTTTTTTTTTGCATTTAAGTGGCTAATATGTGATATTAATTGCTGAAATCAGATCTTCAAAGATGGGCTAAGGAAATTTATAATATATATTAATATTTTATTAAATTTTCTTTCGCCGTGTTCTAAGCATTTTCCTATAAATAGGGTGCTTAGGTTAGAATCAAAATCACACCGTAAATCAAGTTTTCTCTCTATTATTATCGAGTTTATTCTTGTGAGTATTTTGAGTATACTTTGAGTATTGTTAGATTCAAGGTGTTCCCTTCAAGACTATACCCTGATTCCAACTAAGTACTAATCTTTCGAGGTAAGGGATATTATTTTTTCAGAATGATATTATTTCTTCAATATCATTATGTTGAAATATTGATCCAAAGTTTTTATCAAATTTGAACTTTTGGTGTCGAAGTTACTATTCACGATACTAAGACTATTCACGATACCTGACATAATTATTCACGAAAGTAGTACTTTAACTATTCATCGAAAAATGAAAAATTTTCTTTTCGTCTAAAATATCTATTCGGATACTAGCTTTGATTGTATCCATGTTTTGATCATTCTTGAATTTTACACCAATCGTGATTATTTTTGAGGTATTTTTGGACATGGATAAAACAAAGTACTTAATCCTTAATCCTTAATCCTCGTCTATTTTGTTTCACCGGATTCGCTTTTTTTAAAATATTTTTCATCATCCTTACCTTTAAATGATGATATTATTGAATATCTTTTGGCCAGAAGTAAAAGATGAATGATTTCAAGAATATCTTTGGCCCGTAGTGCAAAGATGAATGTGTGTTTAGATTTAATACATGAATTAATCGATGAATATCTTTCGCCTCAGAAGCAAAAGATGAATATTTGATTCCGTATATATATTGATTGATGTTACGTAGGATAAAAGATGACGATGAACTTTTAAATTCATACATGTAAGATAGTAGTTTGCATTCTCTACTTAACTCTTCTAATGAATTATTATTTCCATCGCGAATATTGATTTAAAATTTGTTTTCTATCAGATTCTATTAGATTTTTCCCCGTTGAAGACTAACGATAATTTGTTGTATATTATCTTAGTCATAATATTCTTTAATGGGCTAGTTGAGCTCACCTTTTCTTTTTGTTCCATTTTTCTTCTCGTGGAGGCGGAATATAATGCGAGTACGAGTCCTGGGTATGGAATGAAGGTTCTAGAGAGAGTTGTTTAGTAGTCCTCACCATTTTTGTAAAATAATGTATCAATAAATGTGATGAGGATTTATTCGAGTATAGATATTGTCTAAGATAATATTTGTATTCAAACTCACAGCTTTTATCATTGTAATAATAAAGTTGTAGTTGTTTCCATCATGTATTGACAACTCGTAATGGGTGATGTATACCTATTTTGGGGGCGCCACACGTGGTGTCAAAACATGGAGTATCTGTTGACCGGCGTGAAAGATCAAGCAATACAAAGTTAGGAGCAACCAAAGTCGGTGGATCAAGCACGAACTTTAAGGCTTAGTTTGGTTATTATCGAGATTCGTGGAAGGATTTTCTTGAATCGCCATCTCGCTAACTCACCGACTTTGGAAAGATATAAAATTAAGTATGGAGCGAGGAATCGCGAGATGTGTTTCAAGAGTTTAAGGAGACTCATTTCAAAGACTGCTACGATAATACCATCCGGATTCGGATGAATTTGTTATCTACAAATGATGCTTCGTGCAAAGGGTTAGGATGTGTTCTCATGTAACATGGGAAAGTCATAGCTTTATGCCTCGCCATGACAACTCAAAGAATATGAGAGGAATTATCCTACTCATGATCCGGAGTTAGCGTGATCGTTTTATGTTGAAAATTTGGAGACACTTTACCGTATGGAGAGAAAGTGGAGATTTATACGGATCATAAAAGCGCCAAATATTTCTTCACCCAAAAGGAACTCAACACGCGATAAGTGTGAGACCCCGTGATTTTATCAATAAAGATTTAAATCTTGTCGAAATAATTTTTATATTATGGTGTGAATTTAAGATAATATTATAGTTGTGGGTAGTATTTATAAATTTTGTAAAGTATGCAAGTGGTTATATTATATTCGATTGGTGGGGAATATTCTATTTAGCAGGAATATTCGCATAACTACTCAATCATCAGTGGACCCTACAATGTAATTATTGTTTGATCGAGAAAACTACAAAAATATTTTATTAAAATAACTATGGAAGTTTTACTGCTGATATCTTGTTGAACTACCTCTAAGAGTAAAAATACAATGAATACGTGTGGTTGCGTAAGAAGCTTACCAGTATTGATTATCGATGCTTATGTGAAAGTCACCCGCTTTGATTCCATTATCACGATTAATAATATGAATTATTATAATGATAATGACGCTTTTGTTTTATTCAGTATTATTAACGTAATAAAAATGTAAACATCTTTTATATATAAAATAGAATACTTTATTAAAGTTATTCTATAAATAGTATATATTATATTTTATTACGCATAGTGTTGCATAGTGTTTTTCAGATAAGTGTTTTGCATAAGATTTGCATAGTGTTGTTCGTAAGATAGTAAAATGTTTTTTATATAAATAGAATATATTATATTTTATTTAAAAGATTTTTCTTTAAATATGGACCGCCGATTAAAGTAAATCAATCTGGACCGCTCATGGATTAGTTACTTATGCATTCCATTTTCCTATAAATAAGCTCATTCCTTCATTATTTTCTTACACGAATTCATTGAAACTCTGAGAGAGAAAATTATAGAGAGAAAGCTATAGAGAAAATTATAGAAAGAAGAAGAGTATTCGCTACTTCACTACTTCTATATTCAGCCTTTTTACTGGTAAGGGTGTTATTCTTTCTTCTTGAAGAGAACTTCATTATTCCATTCATTATTATTCTTTGAATAACTCGTAAAAGTGGTATACCCTATACATAACTTTTGTATACGCCAGCATACCCTATACTTGGTGAAATCTTTATGTTATTCCATTGCTTATTATTCTCATTGAATAACTCGATACGCTAGCTTACCCTATACTTGGTGACATTCTTCTATTATTCTCATTGGAACATCCTCGTCAGTGTTTTTACACCCACTTCGGTTCCGCTCTTTATTATTATTCTGTTGGAACATCCATCATCAGTGCTTTTACGCCCGACCGGTTCCGTTATTTATTATTCTGTTGGAATAACTCACCTGCTGTATTGTCTATCGCATTTATGGTGATTTCTTTTGTTATTCCATTCTTTATTATACCCAAATTGGTTAAAACTTTGACTTCTATACTCCATGAAATTAGTAGAATATCCTTGATATTTGCGCTTTCATCCAAAGATCTTTTCATGGAAATATTCTTCCGATCATTCTTGAATTTTACTTACATAAAACAAAGATCGTGTTGACAATTTGACGTTAATAATTCATGGATTAAATAATTCTTGAACTTGTTTTATTGAATTATTACGTCATTGTCATCATCCTCATGTTATATTATGTTATCTTTGGCTTACGTGCATAGATGAACTTAGTATGATTATGACCGTGGATCATTCTAGATAATCATGACACTCGATATAAATGATGTGACAAAAAGTCCTCAAATGGCCCGTAATGCAAGTGATGGATAGTTTTTGGTATGATTATGACCGTGGGTGATTCAGATAGTCATGACCATTGATAATTTGATGAAAATCCTTGACCGTGGTACAGGGATAATTAGATGTGGTGGTTTATTTATTAAGCTGAGTCTCAGCGATAAAAATTGATGAAAACCTTTTAAAACCTAAAAGATAGTAGACTTTATTCTCTACTTGACTCTTTTAATGGGTTGCTTTATTCCACGCAGCTTAAACCGGTTTATCTATTGTATTTTATCGCTTTAACATTGTTTGGCTAATGATAATTTATTCTGCATTATCTTAGTCATAATATTTCTTACTGGGCTAGTTGAGCTCACCCTTTCTTTCACTGTTCTCTTCAGGAAATGAGAACATAGCTGGGATGAGTCGGGGAACGAAGTAATGGTCCAGAGGATAGCATTAGTAGTCCTCACTATTCTGTGAAATAGTATGATAATAGTTGTAATGAGGACTCCTTTTGAGTTTGTATAATATCTAGTAGACAATATTTGTATTCAAACTCATAGTTTATGTCAGTATTGTACCTACGCTTATATTAGTAAGTTGTATTTGAATTTATGTACCATGTAAGTGGCGACCCAAGATGGGTGACGATACCTAATTTTGGGGCGTCACAACAACGACGTTGGCTCGAAATACATTAAAAGATTACGACCATAGCATTCAATATCATCTTGGAAAAACAAACGTTGTAGCTGACGCATTAAGTAGAATATCATATGCGGGTACGAGTGCAATGTTGTTAACACAAAGACCCATTTTGTATGACTTTCAAAGGATGAAGATAGAGGTAAAGGCTCCAAGTACCCACGTGATAATATCAAACATAAGAGTAGAACCGACATTAATCGATAAAGTTAAAGCTGCTCAAACCACGGACCCAGAGATGATACGTATGAAGAAGAAAGTGCAAGAAGGTGTTATTCTGGAAGCAAGAATCGATGAAGAGGGAATACGTCGAGTCAACTCCAGACTTCAAGGTTCCTAACGATTCTCGACTTGAGATGTAAATCATGATGGAGGCACAACACACCATTTGCAATCCATCTCGAGTACTGCAAAATATATGATCTTCGACATACATTTTGGTGGAGCAATATGAAGAGAGATCATGAGTTTATCTCGAGATGTTTAACTTATCAACGTGTAAAGTCGGAGCAACAAGTGCTAAAAGGTCCATTGCAACCACTTACCACTTGAGATTCCGAAATGGAAGTGAACACATTACTATGGATTTCATTACGGTCTTCCCAAGGTTTCTCAAGGTATAGATGCGATGTGGGTTATTGTTGATAGATTAACCAAGTCCGCTTATTTCGCTTATACGCGAGACTTTTTTCCTCGAACGCCTTGCTCAGATATGTACGTAAATGATATTGTTAGATTGCATGGCATGTCAAGATCCATAGTTTCGGATCGTGACCCAAGATTCACTTCACGGTTTTGGGTTAGCTTGCAAAAAGCTATGAAGACGGATTTATTTATCTTGATTCAACATACCATCCTCAAACGACGGACAATCGAAAAGGACTATTCAAACCCTTGAAGATTTATTAAGACTCTATGTCCTAGATTTCAAAAAGAAGTTGGATAAGTACTTGCCATCAGGTGGAATTCTCTTACAACAACAGCTTATCAAGCAAGTATAAAATGACTCCATTCGAGGCTTTGTATGGACGAAAATGTCGGCTCTTCAAGATATGTTGGGATGAAGTGGGTGAAGCAACGTTATTTGGGACCGTAATTAAATACGCATGACTCACTTTAAAAGATTCAAATGATCCCAAGAACGTATAAAGACCTCACAAGATCGACAAAAGAGTTATCTTTTGATCATGTCTTTATTACGTATTGCTCCATGGAAGGAGTTATGAAGATTTGAGAAGAGAGGAAAGCTCAATCCACGATTTGTTGGTCCATTTGAGATTCTTGACCGAATAGGAAATGTGGCCTATAGACTTGCATTACCTCCAAGCGTGTCTCGTGTTCATAATGTTTTTCATATATCTATGCTTCAGAAATATGTGAAAGACCCAAACCACATTATCAAGTTAGAACCCGCATTTAGATAGTGAAGATTTAACATACGAGAGGTACTTGTCCAAGATATTGGATAGAAAAGAGCATGTCCTACTTAACAAAGGTTATACCACAAGTCAAGGTTTTGTGGAGGAACCATCTTATCAAGAAATGACCAGGAGTTGAATCAAAATGAAAGCGAGGTACCCTCACCTTTTCAAACACCAGTGCACGTACGCCAATTTCAAGGACCAAATTTCATAAGGAGGGAGGTCAGTAAGACCCCAACTTTTATAAATAAAATTGAATTTCCTATATTCATTATTTTGAAATAATAAGGAGTTAATTTGATATAATACTTTGGTTATGGGTGAAATGTGCAAATTTTACAAAATAAGCGAAGTGGTTATAAAATATTCATTTTGTCGTGAATATTCGTTTCGTCGTGAAATATTTTTTGTTGTCTGGGAATATTCAGAATACGCAAGCCCATTCGTGGGCCTCTCATAATGTAAGAATAAGCTTGGGATGAAGAAAAATCGACAAGTTTGAGTTTTTATAAATAACGACGTAGTTTGTTACAGTTAACACTTGTTGGATTACCCGGTGGTTAAAATATAGTAATACGGTGGTTGACAAGAAGACATGGTATTGAATAAATTATTTTGAATTATCGATTCTTACGTAAGAAGGCACTTTTCTAATAATTGTTACAATAATTATCGCTCAATATTTTATTTTATTGATTCAATAATTGTCGCGTTGATATTTATATTATTGTTGTTTCAATAATTGTCAATCGCATTAATTTCCCATTATCGGATCAATAATTCATATTATTTGAATAATATTATTAGATAGCATTATTAGGCAATGCCTAGAAAGTTCCATCAAGGAGAGGTTTTGGTCACCTAATCGGCCTGGTTGTCATAATTATGATTCTATAATATTATTTGTGAATAATTAATTATTGATTATATGATAAGAAAATATTTATTTTATGTGGATATAAATGAAGGATATATTTATTTAATGTGGATAAAAATGGAGGAATTTTTAGAAAAGTGACAATTGTTGAAAATTGATATTTTATTTTCCGATAAAATAAGTCATTCAAATATATTATTATATTACATTATAAATGTATAATATGATAATATAATCATGGTGATATTTTTACACTAAATTCACGGTATATGAATAAAATAGGGTGGTAGAGAGAAAATGGAATTATGAATTCTTTTTATTAATTATAAATGTTTTAATATATATATATATATATATATATATATATATATATATATATATAGACATGTGGTGGGTGGAGTTGTACTTTTTGGAAGGTTTTAAAAATTCAAAGGGAATGTTGCAGAGAAGGAAAAAAAAAAAAGAAGAAGCTTCCGCATGTATTTTTAAAGTGTGGAAAAATCATCCGTATGTAGATTTCGGTTATTTTCTGTTTGAAATTTGGAAAAACTTTATTCTACAAAATTGTAGAGAATTTAATTTCCTATGGAGTGAACATAAAATTCGTATTTTTTACGATAAAAGGGTTATTTATTGTGAATTAAATAGAGTGAAGATAATCAAATTGAAATAGTTTTCAAATCAATTTGAATTCTTTTATTTTAAAAACACGTGATAAAGGTGGAGTGGGCAAGTTGGACTTATGAGCATTGAGGTGTCTTTAAGCTTTCAAAGTAATCACCGTGTATGTAATTTTGTCAAAAATGTTAATTTGGTAAGTCCTTATAAATAGGATGCTTAGTTAAATTGAAAATCACACTGTAAAAAGTTTTCTCTCTATATTATCGAGCTTAATTATCAGAGTATTTCTCTTGAGTATAAGAATACTTTGAGCGTAGTTTTTCAAACAAGATTTTCTTAGAATAATATCCAATATTCCGTGCAAATTTGCTTTACTAAGGTAAAGGATATTATTTTATTGCTTTCTATAATTCCCTAAAATGATCGTTTCATCTAATATCCTTTCATGAAATATTGATCTAAACTTTTTAATCAAATTTGAACTTTTCATCACTTGGTAATCGTTTCACTTGCTTCTTCGTTTCATAAAAAAAAAAATTTTTTTTTCCTTTAAAGTTATCTGTCAGTGATTAGACCTTTTCTTGAAATTGAATTCACGTTTTGATCTTCACTATAGTTTAATATGGAGCGTTTTTGAACATGGTTCATCTAAAGTAATCCCTAATCTTTGTTCTTCTATCTCAATCGGATTCGCCTTTTGATGAATATCTTCGGCACAGCCCCAGTAAAAGATGAATCGTAGCGCCCCAAATTAGGTATATACGTCACCATCTTGGGTCGCCACTTATATGGTACATAAATTCAAATACAAACTTAATTATACATCCGTCAGAACATACGACAATACAAAAATCGAGAGTTCTAATAGGAATATTGTCATTTTAGACAATATCCATACTCAAGAGTCCTCATTACATTTATTGTCACACTATTTAATGTAATAAGGTGAGGACTACTAATGCTATCTTCTGGACCATCACTCTTTTCCCCACTCGTCGTCCATTATATTCTCATTTCCTAAGAGAATAAAGGAAAGAAAGGGTGAGCTCAACTAGCCCAAAAGAAGAAATATTATGACTAAGATAATGCGTAATAAATTATCATTAGCCTTCAACAATGTTAAACCGATAAAATACAATAGACAACCAGCTTAACTCATAATGAATATGCAATCCATTAAAAGAGTCAAGAGAAAATAAAGTCTACTATCTTTTAGATTTTAAAAGGTTTTCATCAATTTTATCACTAAAACTCAGCTTTTAATGAATAAACCACAATATCTAATCATCCCCTCATACTACTACCAAGGATTTTCATCAAATTATCAATGGTCATGACTATACCGAATCACCCCGGTCATAATCATACCAAAAACTATCCATCACCGCATTACAAAAGCCACCGAGGACTTTTGTCACATCATTTATATCAAGCCATGATTATACCGAATGAACCCTCGGGTCATAATCATACTAAGTTCATCTATACACGTAAGCCAAAGATAACTTTCAACATAATATAAACATGAGGATGATGACAATGATATAAGAATTCAATAAAACAAGTTCAAGAATTAATTTCTCTAGGATTTATTAACGCCCAAATTGTCAACAAGATACTCGCTTTTGTAGAGTAAAATTCAAGAATGATCGTAAGAATATTTCCATGAAAAGATATCGATGAAACGCAAATATCAAGGATATTCTACTAATTTCATGGAGTATGAAGTCAAAGTTTTAACCAACTGGGTATAATAAAGAATGGAATAACAAAAGAAATCACCACGCGCAGATTGTGATGTATAAAAGTTATTCCAATGTAATAATAATAATGTAACCAGTGTCGTGAAATTCACAATCGACAGTGATGATCCAATGTAATAATAAATGTCAATAATAATAAACAATGGAACCAGTCCGTAAAACACACGCATGTGATATTCCAACAGTAATAATAAATGCTAATAATAAACAATGGAACCAGTCCGGTAAAACACACGCATGTGATATTCCAATGTAATAATAAAGAATGGAATAATGTAAGAAGATCACCAAGTATAGGGGATTCCACAGACACAAAGTTATTCCAATGTAATAAATAAGAATGGAATAATATAAGGATTTCACCAAGTATAGGTACGCCACGATACAAAGTTATGTATAGGGTATGCCACTTTTACAAAAGTTATTCCAATGTAATAATAATGAATGGAATAATGTAAGTTCTCTTCATGAATAAGAAGAATAACACCCTTACTAGTACAACAAATAATATCCCTTACCGTAAAAGACACCGGATATCAAAGTAAGAAGTACCGTAATACTCTTTCTTCTTTCTCTATAGATTTTCTCTATAGCTTTCTCTCTATAATTTCTCTCTGAGTTTCAAAGAATTCGTAAAAAAATAATGAAGGAAATGAGCTTCTTTATATAGGAAATAGAATGCATAGTAATTAATCCATGAACTATTCAGTATTGATTTACTTTAATCGACTTCATCCATATTTAAAGCAAAATCTTTTAAATAAAATATCATATATTCTATTTATATAAAACATTTTACTATGCAAACACTATGCAACACTATGCAAAACACTATGCAAAAACACTATGCAACACTATGCATAATAAAATATAATATATTCTATTTATGTAATAACTTTAATAAAGTATTCTGCTTTATATAAAAGATGTTTCGCTTTTATTACGCTAATAATAATGAATAAAACAAAACGTCATTATCGCTATAATAATTCATATTATTAATCGACAATAATGGAATCAAACCGAAAGTGACTTCTCACATAAGCATCAATAATCAATACCGCTAAGCTACTACGCAACCACAACGACATCGTTTTTTTACCGAAAGTAGTTCAACAAGATCCACCAGTAAAACTTCCGCCGTTATTTCAATAAAATATTTTTGTCGCTTTCTCAATCCGGCAATAATTTGCTAGGGGTCCACCAATGATCGAGCTGTTGTATTTAATATTCCCCTCGCTAAACCTAATATTCCCCACCAATCTAATATAATATAACCACTGCAGATACTTTGCAAAATTTATAAATACTACCCACAACTATAATATTATCTCAAATTCACACCATAATATTAAAAATTATTTCACAAAATTTAAATCTTTATCGATAAAAATCTGCTCTCACAATCTCCTCCTTATGGAATTTCGCCAAATTAGGGTACGACTGATATGATAAAGAGGTGAGGATACCTTGAATACCTTTATCGTTAAAAATATTAAATTCATCTTCGCAATCCGCCAAAGATATTCATTAACAATTCATCTTTGCACTACAAAGCCAAAGATATACAACTCAGAAAACCAATAATGCCGAGACGCAATTTTAATAGTATCACAACCACGTAATTATCCATGCACTACCGCCAAGGATATTCGTGTTTTCAATTACGATTATGATTATACCGAATAACTCTCGTCATAATCATACCAAGTCTATCAATGCACTACTACTAAAGATGACTTTTACCACATCCATGAATTAATATTTCATCATTGAGACTCAAATCACAATAATTAATCCATATCATCGAATCATCCCCGCACTACGTGCCAATGATATTCATTAAGATATCATTAATTACTACCAATTATCCATGCACTACTACCAAAGATAATCGTGTATTCATTAAGATATCACGACCACAAATTATTCATGCACTACTACCAAAGATAATCGTGGTATTCATTAAGATCAATGCACCACAAATTATCCATGCACTACTACTAAAGATAATCGTATTCATTAGTATCATTATAATTCACAAATTATCCATGCACTACGCACTACCAAAGATAATCGTGGTATTCATTAAGATTACGACCACAAATTATCCATGCACTACTACCAAAGATAATCGTAGTATTCATTAATATCCATGCACTACTACCAAAGATTATCCATGATTATACCGTAATAACTCTACACCATACCAAGATAATCGTAACATCATATAAGAATAGGATAATGATATAAAGAATCAATCAAATTAAAGGATAAATATTAAACATTTATAATATAATTTATCCAAGATTCAAGAATATCCCCATGTTATCAATCACTTAATAATCTTACGATCTAATATCATTAATATTATAACAATATTTTAATCACTTAAATTTAAAACAATTTATCTCAATTGTTTACGCTTACCATATAATGCATTTAATCATTCAAAATGCCATACTATAAGATATCATCACCAATTATCAAATCCTCATCAAAAAATATGCATATACTCTATATAGATTCTCAGCCATAAAATCCTATTTTCAACTTTATTCATAAACATATTTAACTCATATGTTCAGAATTAAACTATTTTCATGAAAATACCAAATCAGTCCCAAAAATATTTCTTTTCTGGGATTTAGCATAATATAGTCCCATAATGAAAATATATTTTCTCAATTTTTAAATTCATTTACTATTTTTCAAAAATCAATTTCTAATTAATTCTTAAGAAATTAGCTACCTCAAGTTTAACTCCAAAATTCCCAAATCTTGGCAGGACTCACATGTTAATGTGAGCTTCCAGTTAAATTTCATGGTCATCTGAGTTATAGAACTCCTATATAGCGTTTTTTAAAAAACCTAAATATTGAAATAGTCATAACTTGCTCATTTTAAGTCGAATGAGCTCATTTTGACAGGAGGTACTTTATACCATATACCTTCATGTCCCAAAAGGCCAGAATTTTTCTCATAATTTAAGTGGCCGAAACAGCCCTCTAAAAAATCATGGCAAGAACTTTTTTCGGTTTTTGCAAAGCTTGCACCCTTTGCTAAAATCACCCACACAAAAAATCTACAACACCTTTCCAAAGTAATTCCACTTGGATTAGTTAGGTAACTCATAGATCTAACTCTAGGACTTGACCACACTCAAAAATTCAAAATATAATAGAGATATGGTCAATTGAATTTCATGTTACGCTTTTCACCAAAATCTGATTTTCAACTCTTTCAGATTTCTAAGAAACTTTCATGTTTTCACATAATAACCAACATAACTCATCATAACACTTACTAATACTTCATATACCCATGATTTTCATTAGTCCAATGCTTTTATTATGACTTTCATCATAATCCACGTAAATGCATCCTTTTAGTCAAGAAATATTCGAGGGTTTAAGAAATGGGTTTTGAGATCGGGGTCAATACAAAATTCTATTTCACGCCTAGGGTAGGCTAGGAAATCTTCAAGAATACGCCAAGAAATTTATTAATAATAGAAATATCATTCAAAACTCGTGACTCTCATCCAAGACTTGGATAAGACGTCACATCGATACCAACTATGACTTCTATCCCTTAACCTAGATAAAGACCTCACAATGATACCTATAAACTTTCCATCTTCATTCACGATGTCGCCACAGTAAAGTCCGCTTTGCAGCATTCCACACAAGGAAGTCAACAACGAAAAGGTTCGGGCTCTTTACTTATGGCTTGATATGACAATAATTAACTTTAGTAGTTCGTTACTTGAATTCGCATAACAAGTTGGGTTATGAATATAAAAGCTAACAACCTTACAAAAAGCATGATGAGTAGTTAACCAATCGATTCCTAAAATCACATCAAAGGCAAATATTTTCAAAAAGATAAGATCGACAGTAACGTGAAAATGTTTATTTGAATCAAACAAGATTTAAAAATAAGAGTAACGGTAACGAAGGCTCCTACCAACGAAGTTTCAATCAATAAGTCAAAGTTTAACTTCTTCTGAGTCAAATTTAAACGCCGAACACAACTAGTGAAATAAAAGAGTGGGTAGAATCTGTATCTAACACTCAGATAGACTTCGCAAGAGCTTATGATTAACTTACCCGTGATAATTTTATTCGTGTTCTCGTCACGAGAAAAAAAACGCCTCTCTTAAACTATCGGCTTTGCTTTTTTCTGGGACAAATTTTGGTGCTCCATCCTAGTTGAATTTGTCTTCAGAACGACAAAATCGAGCTAAGTTGACCTTCTTCCACAATTATAACATGCTTTGATTAAGATGGCGCAGCTTCTGACCGATGTGTCCCTCTCTCCGCATTTGAAACATACGATAGGTGGTCTTTCTCCTTCCTTAACAACGGTGTCGGTGCCGACGCCTTTCCATCATCATTGAATCTCCTTTTCTTGAAATGTCCATTCTATTATTTTGGCCCCGACACCACCGGTGGTTACCATATCCGCCCGTTGATTCCCTCCACGCTTGTTGTCACCGCTCACGATGACTCACTCTCACCGGTATTATAATTTTCAGGTTGCTTTTTAGTCAGTCTGACTCGTTATCGCGCCTCCACTAATCGAGCCCTATTTACAACATCCTAATAAAACACGCTTTACGAGAAATAAGATGTCGACGATCTCCGCTTCAAACCTCTTAAAAACATTCGCACCATTCTTCTTCATTATCCACCAAGTGGACGAAAATGTGATAACTCCGCAAATTTTGCCTCAGATCATGACACGGCCATATTGTTTTGTTCCAACTTGATAAACTCCACCTCCTTCATGTGGGCAAATACTTTCAGAAAGTATTTGTCGCTGAATGCCTCGAACTTCTCCCAAGATATCTTCAAAGACAAAGAAGTCGAGTACGCTTTTACCGATTCCCACCAAGAATCCGCCTCTCCGCAACATATAAAGGCGTAGAAAGAACCTTTTGCTTCCTGAGCATCCCAAGACATCAAATATCTTGGTAATCTGCTTATCCATGCTTCCGCCGTAAGTGGTTTTGCTTCCCTTAAACTCCGGTGGTCCCAGCCTTGAATTGTTTAATGCAGGACCACCGAGAGTTTTCCGTGTTTCCACCTACGCTTTGGGATGTGAGTCGCTTTTCACCGATGTCGTATGAATTCTAAAACTCTTAAACGTACTCGCTGTTCATTCAATCGATCAAGGTTGTTGTTTACAGGAGGATTATCGCCATCCCGCTGCACATTGTCCTCGATTATCGATCCGTGGAGAATCAACAGCCTCTCGTGCTCCATCATATTCTCAACATTCCTTGATGCCATTTTCAAACACCGCCACAAAATAAGGGTTAATCGACATGCAACATATTATCACTATATTCCGACCAACCAATCAAATACCAAATAAACTTAGTAGGTCATACTAAATGAAGGTATTCCCCTGCCTCCCTCCTAGTTCTTATTCTCACATCTTAGCCAGTGATCATATCCCTAAGCTCGATACCAACCGTGACGCCCCAAAATTAGGTATACGCCACCCATCTCGGGTCGCCACTTATACGGTACATAAATTCAAATACAAACTTAATTATACATCCGTCAGGTAACATACGACAATACATAAACCGAGAGTTCTAATAGAATATTGTCATTTAGACAATATCCATACTCAAGGAGTCCTCATTACAACTATTATCACACTATTTCACGTAATAAATGAGGACTACTAATGCTATCTTCGGACCATCACTCTTTTCCCCGACTCGTCCCAAATATATATTCTCATTTCAAGAGAAATGTTGAAAGAAAGGGTGAGCTCAACTAGCCCAAAGAAGAAATATTACGACTAAGATAATGCAGAATAAATTATCATTAGTCTTCAACAAAGTTAAAACCGATAAAATACAATAGACAACCAGCTTTAATCATAGCAATGAATATGCAATCCATTAAAAGAGTCAAGAGAAAATAAAGTCTACTATCTTTAGGGTTTTAAAAGGTTTTCATCAATTTTATCACTAAGACTCAAATTTAATGAATAAACCACAATATCTAATCATCCCTCGCACTACTTGGCCAAGGATTTTCATCAAATTATCAATGGTCACGACTATACCAATCACCCCGGTCATAATCATACCAAAAACTATCCATCAATCGCATTACAAAACCAATCGAGGACTTTTATCACATCATTTATATCAAGCCATGATTATACCGAATGATCCCCGGTCATAATCATACTAAGTTCATCTATGCGCACGTAAGCCAAAGATAACTTTCAACATAATATAAACACGAGGATGATGACAATGATATAAGAATTCAATAAAACAAGTTCAAGAATTAATTTCTCCAGAATTTATTAACGCCCAAATTGTCAACAAGATATCGCTTTTGTAGAGTAAAATTCAAGAATGATCAAGAATATTTCCATGAAAAGATATCGATGAAACGCAAATATCAAGGATATTCTACTAATTTCATGGAGTATAAAGTCAAAGTTTTAACCAACCGGGTATAATAAAGAATGGAATAACAAAAGAAATCACCACGCACGCAGATTGCAGATGTATAAAAGTTATTCCAATGTAATAATAATAATCTTAACCAGTCGTGAAATTCACACCCGATGTGATGATCCAATGTAATAATAAATGTCAATAATAATAAATAATGGAACTGTGTCCTGTAAAACACACGCATGTGATATTCCAATGTAATAATAAATGCGAATAATAAATAATGGAAAAGTCCTGCTAAAAACACACGCATGTGATATTCCAATGTAATAATAAAGAATGGAATAATGTAAGAAGATCACCAAGTATAGGGATTCACAGATACAAAGTTATTCCAATGTAATAAATAAGAATGGAATAATATAAGATTTCACCAAGTATAGTATGCCACAGACACAAGTTATGTATAGGTATGCCACTTTTTACAAAGTTATTCCAATGTAATAATAATGAATGGAAATGTATGTTTCTCTCATGAATAAGAAAGAATAACACCCTTTACTTAGTACAACAAATAATATCCCTTACCGTAAAAGACACCGGATATCAAAGTAGTGAAGTACACGTATCACTTTCTTCTTTCTCTCTATAGATTTTCTCTATAGCTTCTCTATAATTTCTCTCAGAGTTTCAAAGAATTCGTAAGAAAATAACGAAGGAACGAGCTTTCATTTATGTGAAAATAGAATGCATAGTAATTAATCCATGAACTATCCAGATTGATTTACTTTAACTGACTATTATCCATATTTAAAGAAAATCTTTTAAATAAAATATCATATATTCTATTTATATAAAAATATTTTACTATGCAAACACTATGCAACACTATGCAAAACACTACGCAACACTATGCATAATAAAATATAATATATTCTATTTATGTAATAACTTTAATAAAGTATTCTGCTTTTATATAAAAGATGTTTCGCTTTTATTACGCTAATAATACGTAATAAAACAAAACGCCATTATCGCTATAATAATTCATATTATTAATCGACAATAATGGAATCAAACCGAGTGACTTCTCACATAAGATCAATAATCAATACCGCAGCTACTACGCAACCACATCGACATCAGATTTTTTACTACCGAGTAGTTCAACAAAGATTAACCAGAAAACTTCCGCCGTTATTTCAATAAAATATTTTGTCGCTTTCAATCCGACACATATAATTCATCTAGGGTCCACCAATGATTGAGCCAAAATGTATCTTAATATTCCCCGCTAAACCGAATATTCCCCACCAATCGAATATAATATAACCACTTCATTATACTTTGCAAAATTTATAAATACTACCCACAACTATAATATTATCTCAAATTCACACCATAATATTAAAAATTATTTCAACAAAATTTAAATAATCGTAGTATTCCGGCGAATTAAGCATTACCAAGCGATATTTTATTAAGATCACAAACCACGTAATTATCCATGCACCATACTTAAAGATAATCGTAGTATTCATTAATAAGATCAATGACCACCCCGCAATTATCCATGACTACTCCACCCCAAAGATAATCGTAAACGCGGTATTCATTAGTATTATCAAATTATCCATAACTAACTAAATTAATCGTAGTCATTAAGATTACTACCAAAGATCCAATCGCCAAAGATAATCGTATTCATTAAGATAAATTATCCATGCACTACACTTAAAGATAAACGTGTATCCAAGATTGGCCGCACCACACTATCCATGCACCAAAGATAATCGTTATATTCATTAAGATCATCATCACAAATTATCCAATTTAATCACTTACTAAAGATAATCGTAGTTTCATTAAGATCAATGCAATAAATTATCCATGCACTACTACCAAAGATAATCGTAGTATTCATTAAGATCAATTTACCACAAATTATCCACGCACTACTACCAAAGATAATCGTATTCATTAAGATTAATGCACCACAAATTATCCAAGCCACTACCACTTCCAAAGATAATCCATTAGCATCAATGCACTTACTCCATGCACTACTGCACTAAGATAATCGTAGTTTTCAATTACTACATGATTACAATCCACGTCAATAATCCCTCATATAATCATACCAAGTCCATCTACGCACCATGCCACGTATGATTTTTCAACATAATATAAATAATGGAGATAATGATATAAAGAATCAATCAAATGAGATAAAGGATAAATATTAAACATTTATAATATAATTTATCCGGTGATTCAAGAATATCCCCATGTTATCAATCACTTAATAATCTACATCTAATATCATTAATATTATAACAATATTTTAATCACTTCTTAAATTTATAAACAATTTATCTCAATTGTTTACGCTTTTATATAATGCATTTAATCATTCAAAATGCCATACTCATAAGATATCATCACCAATTATCAAATCCTCAAAAAATATCAGATATACTCTATATAGATTCTCTACCATAAAATTATTTTTTCAACTTTTGTTATTTCACATAACATATTTAACTCATATGTTTGTAACTCAAACTATTTTCATGAAAATACCAAATTAGTCCCAAAAATATTTCTTTTCCGGGATTTAGCATAATATAGTCCCATAATGAAAATATATTTTTCTCGAATTTTTAAAATTCATTTACTATTTTTCAAAATCAATTTCTAATTAATTCCTTAAGAAATTAGCTACCCAAGTTTAACTCAAAATTCTACCAATCTTGGCAGTGTGATCTTACACATGCATAACGTGAGCTTCTAGTTTAAATTTCATGGTCACTGAAGTTATAGAACTCCTAAGTATAGCATTTTTCATTGTAAAAACCTAAATATTGAAAATAGTCATAACTTGCTCATTTTAAGTCGTAATGAGCTCATTTTTGACAGGGAGGTACTTTATACCATATACCTTCATGTCCCAAAAGGCCAGAATTTTTCTCATAATTTAAGTGGCCGTAAACAGCCCTCTAAAATCATGGCGTAGTTTTCTTTTCGGGTTTTTGCAGCTTTGCACCTCTTTTTGCTAAAATCACCCACACAAAAAATCTACAACACCTTTTCCAAAGAATTCCACTTGGATTAGTTATGTAACTCATAGATCTAACTCTAGGACTCAATGACCACACTCAAAAATTCAAAATATAATAGGAGATATGGTCAATTGAATTTTTATGTTACGCTTTCACCAAAATCGATTTTCAACTCTTTTCGATTTCTAAGAAACTTTCATAGCTTTCACATACTAACCAACATAACTCATCATAAACACTTACTAATACCATGTATACCCATGATTTTCATTAGTCCAATGCTTTTATTATGACTTTCATCATAATCCTCAGAAACAGATCCTTTTTAAGTTGAAGAAATATTCGAGGGTTTAAGAAATGGGTTTTTGTAGATCGTCAATACAAAATTCGATTTCACGCCTAGTAGTAGGCTAGAAGTCTTCAAGAATACGCCTAAGAAATTTATTAATGATAGAAATATCATTCAAAATCAGTATTTCGCCCAAGACTTTCGATAAGACGTCACATTAATACCAACTGTGACTTCTATCCCTTAACCTCGGATAAGACTCTCACAACGATACCTATCAACTCGCCATCTTCGAATCACGACGTCGCCTTATGTAAAGTCTCTGCTTTTGGCAGCATCCACACAAGGAAGAAGTCAACAACGTAAAGGATCGTGGTTTTAATTTATGGCTCGATATAACAAAGGATTAACTTTAGGGTTCGTTACTTTGAATTGCGATAACAGTTGGTTAGGAATATGAAAGCCAACAACCTTTACAAAAGAATAATGAGTAGCTAATCAATCGCTTTCAAAAATTACCTCAAAGGCAAGTATTTTCAAAGAGATAAGATCGTGAAAGTGTTTATTTGAAACAACAAGATTAATAAACAAAAGTGGAGGTAACGAAGGCTCCTACTAACTCTAAGTTTCAACTAATAAGTCAAAGTCTAACTTCTCCTAGAGTCAAATTTAAACGTTGAACGCTAAAGCAAGAGAGATAAAATAATTGGGTAGAACCCAGATCTTATAAGGTATAGACTTCAGAATTTATAATTAACTAACCTGCATAACTTCGTCTCGTTACTCGCTTTTGAGAAGTCATGAAAAATACACTTCCTAAAACCAACGACTTTGTTTTGTCCATATCCACCTCGCGCCACCGTCCCCAGCCTAGACTCGATTTCTGGTGCACAACAAAATCAAGGCTAAACGACCTTCTTCTTGTAATTTCCACTTCTCATTATCTTTGCATGATTACCACCCTATGGTTACCATTCCTGGTATGATAATTTCTCACGATGGTTATCATTATTCGACAATACGCCGGGCCACCAAGAGATGATTATTATCGTGGTCGCTGGTCGTTACTTTTGTTTGAACTAAATCAACACTCTCATGTGCTTCATTGATTATCTCAACATTTCGCATTCCATTCTCAAACACCGCACAAACAAGGGTTAATTAACATATCATCATATATTATCCCTATACTCTCGACCCCACCAATTAAATAATACAAATAAATTTAGTAGTCATACTAACAAGGAATTCTCCCTCTCCCTCCTAGTCCTTATTCACATCTCACCCGTGGATCATATCCCTAAGCTCGATACCAACCGCGGACGCCCAAAATTAGGTATACGCCACCCATCTTGGGTCGCCACTTCATACGGGTACATAAATTCAAATACAAACTTAATTATATAATCACGCAGTATAATACATATAAACCGAGAGTTCTAATAGTGAATATTGTCATTTAGACAATATTCATACTCAAGGAGTCCTCATTACATTTATTATCACACTATTTAATGTAATAAAGTGAGAACTACTAATGCTATCTTCGACCATCACTCTTTCCCTCGACTCGTCCCCAAATATATTCTTTCATTTCTCAAGATAACAAATGAAGAAAAAGTGGTGAGCTCAACTAGCCCAAGAAGAAATATTATTACGACTCAAGATAATGCGTATCAAATTATCATTAGCCTTCAACAAAGAAAGTTAAACCGATAAAAATACAATAGATAAACAAGCTTTTAACCAAGTAAATGAACGTGCAATCCATTAAAAGAGTCAAGAGAAAATAAAGTCTACTATCTTTTAGGTTTTAAAAGGTTTTCATCAATTTTATCACTAAGACTCAGCTTTTAATAAATAAACCACATATCTAATCATCCCGCATTACCGACGGCCAAGGATTTTCATCAAATTATCAACGGTCATGACTATACCCTAATCACCCTCGGTCATAATCATACCAAAAACTATCCATCACCGCATGACATGTGCCACCGAGGACTTTTTCATCACATCATTTATAACAAGCCATGATTATACCGAATGAACCCCGTGTCATAATCATACTAAGTTCATCTACGCATCGTAAACGTTGCAAACAAAGATAACTTTCAACATAATATAAATAGTGAGGATGATGACAATGATATAAGAATTCAATAAAACAAGTTCAAGAATTAATTTTTCAGATTTATTAACGCCCAAATTGTCAAATTCGGGAAGATAATCGTTTTCAGAGTAAAATTCAAGAATGATCGTAAGAATATTTCCATGAAAGATAAAATAGGTATACATCACCCATTCCGAAGTTGTCAA
Source organism: Panax quinquefolius (assembly GCA_020205615.1). Classification (NCBI taxonomy): domain Eukaryota; kingdom Viridiplantae; phylum Streptophyta; class Magnoliopsida; order Apiales; family Araliaceae; genus Panax; species Panax quinquefolius. The sequence goes on along the minus strand of CM035153.1, from coordinate 166,804,717 downwards.
TACACGGTACAAAAACAACTACAACTTTATTATTACAACAAGAAAACCGTGAGTTTGAATACAAATATTATCTTCTAGATAATATCTATACTCAAATAAATCCTCATCACATTTATCGATACATTATTTTACAAAATGGTGAGGACTACTAAACAATTCTTTCTAAAACCTTCATTCCATACCTCGACTCAGCACTCGCTTATATTCTCGCCCCCCGAGAAGAAAAATGGAACAAAAAGGAAAAGGGTGAGCTCAACTAGCCCAAGAAGAAAGAATATTACGACTAAGATAATATACAACAAATTACCGTTAGTCTTCAACAGGAAAATCTAATGTAATACAATAGACAACAAATTTTAAATCAATATTCGCAGCTGGAATAATAATTCATTAGAAGAGTTAAGAGAGAATGCAAACTACTATCTTCTATGTATGAATTTAAAAGTTCATCGCCTATCTTTTATCCCCGTAACATCAATCAATATACATCTCGAATCAAATATTCATCTTTGCACTACAGCCAAAGATATTCATCACCGGGTCATGTTCATCTAAACACTGCTCATCTTTGCACTACTACCAAAGATATTCTTCAGAATCATTCATCTTTGCACTATGCCAAAAGATATTCAATAATATCATCATTTAAGACCGAGGATGATGAAAATATTTTTAAAGAAACGAATCCAAAGGAAACAAAATGACAAGGATTAAGGATTAAGATTCAGATTTCATTTTATATCCATGTTCAAAAATACCTCAAAAATAATCATAGTGGTGTAAAATTCAAGAATGATCAAAACATGGATACAATCAAAGCTAGTATCCGTATTAGATATTTTGGACAAAAAGAAGAAATTTTATTTTTCTATGAATAAGGTCAGATACGTGAATAAGTGCCGATACGCGAATAAGAATCTCGACACCAAAAGATAGAAATTCCAAAAAACATCTTCACGCTTCATAATAGTACTGAATAAGACTCGTGAATAAGAAACTCGTGAATAAGAACTCGTGAATAAGAACTCATGAATAAGAACTCATAATAATAAACTCCCATATGAAAAAGTTCCAAATTTGATAAAAAGTTCCAACCAATATTTCAAAGATAATGATATCAAGAAATAATATCATTCGAGAAGAAAATAACATCCTTACCTCGAAAGATTAAGATTTAAATAAATAATACCTATATAAGGTCAAGGAACTTGCACCGCCTAACAATACTCAAAGTATACTCACAAGAATACGCCAATATATCGAGAGAGAAATAGAGAGAAACTTCAGCTTCGTGTGTGATTTTCAATTCTAACCCAAGACCCTATTTATAGAAAAATGCTAGAACACCAAAGCGTAAAATTGAATATAATATTAATATATTTTTCACATTTTCTTTAGCCCACCTTAGACAACTGATCTCAGCCCATTTGAATCACATGTGAGGCCAACTTAGTTGCAAAAAACGTTTTTCTCAAAATAATTAACTAAAACTCCCAAAAATTAATTATTTCTAAACTTCTAACTTCAATAATTCATAATAAATAGCCCTTTTCATCGAAAAATTCAATCTCGCGAGTTTTTATAGGAAATTCAATTCTCTACAACTTTGCAGTAAGAAAGTTTTTCCAAATTCCAAATAGAAATTGACCCAAATCCACAAACCAATGATTTTACAAGCTATAATCAAATTTCTACCAATAATTGGGGTCCACCAACACACAAAACATGTGTTAAACATTTAATGCCACAAAAATACTCTTCCTCCTCATATACTCATATATCCCACATTCATTGTAAAATATCATCATTATTATATTATTAAAATAATATATTTAAATGAATTATTTTATCGTAAAAAGATAAAATATTAATTTTCAACAATTGTCACATTAAAAATTTTCTCCATCTATATCCTCATAAAATCAATATTTTCCTCATCATATAAATCAATAATTAATTATTCATAAATAATATTATAATAATCACATTATCGACAACCGTGCGCCTCCTGTGATGTAGGGGGCTTCCAATAAGAATTTCTTCATCAAGCCCGCAATTAGTGACCAAACCTCTCCTGTATGTAACTTTCTAGACATCGCCAATAATGTTATCTAATAATATTATTCAGATAATATGAATTATCGCTCGATAATGAAAAATAATTTAGTAACGACAATTATCAAACAACAAAGAATATAAAATATCAACGCAAGAATTATTAACTCAATAAAATATCGAATAAAGAATTATCGTAGAACCATTATCGAGTAAGTGCCTTCACGTAAGAATCAATAATACCGTGCAATACCGCAAACGCATACATCGTGTTTTAACCACCGTGTATTTTAACAAAGATAATCTGTAATAACCACGCCGCTATTTTTAAACAACTTATATTCATCGCTTTCTTCATCCAATCGCTTCACATGGGCCCCACATATTGGTCGCTACATTGCATTTATATTCCCGACAAAGATTTAATATTCCACTACCAAACGAATATTCTCCGACAACAATGAATATTTTATAACCACTCATTATTTTCAAATATTTATGATTTTACCCTAACTATCCACATTAATCAAATCAACCCTTACTATTTCAAAATAATAAATAGAGAAAATTAAATTTCATTAATAATAAGTTGGGGTCTTACAACCTCCCTCCTTATGAAATTTCGCCCTCGAAATCGACGACGCATCTGGTGTGTTTCAAAAGGTGAGGATACCTCGCTTTCATTTCCGCTTCCAATTCCTGTGTCATTTCCTCTATAAAGATGATTCCTCCACAAAACTTTAACTCAGGGTACGACCTTTCAAGGTAGGACATGCCCCTTCCTATCCAAGATCTTTGACAGTACCTCCTCATACGCTAAGTCTTCTGCCATCTCGTCCTGCTTCTAACTCTATAACGTGGTTCGTCTTTTCACATATACGCAAGCATGATATGTGAAACATTATTAACACACTTAGACATACTTTGAGGTAACGCGAGTCTATAGCTACATTTCCTACTTCCTACCAAGAATTTGAAATGGACCAATAAATCGTGGATCGAGCTTTCCTCTCCCCAAATCTTCAGAACTCCTTCCACGGAGCAACTCGCAACAATACATGATCCCCTACACTAAATTCCACGCCCTTTCGATGAAGATCCGCATAACTCTTTTGTCGATCTCTGTGCCGCTTTGATACGCTTGTCAATCATTCGATCTTTTCCAGAGTCATATATCGCATCAACTCGTCCCAACAATGTTGCTTTCACCCACCTCGTCCCAACATACCGAGAGCCACACTTTCGGCCATATAATGCTTCAAATGGAGCCACACCTATACTTGCCTCGATAATCGTTGTCAGTAGGAGAATTCCACCAATGGTAAATACTTATCCTAACCGCCTCAAGTCTCAGGACACATGTAGTCTTAATAAATCTTCAAGAGTTTGAATAGTCCTTTCTCATTGTCCGTCTGCTTGAGGATGGTATGTCAATCAATCAGAAATCTGCGCTCATAGCTTTTGCAAGCTAACCCAAAATCTTCAAGTGAATCTTTGGGTCACGATCCAAACTATGGATACAGTATGCCACGCAACCTCACAATCTCATTCACGACATACTAGCAAGACGCTCAAGTGAATAAGTCTCCCAGACGGCAAGAAATGAGCGACTTTGGTTAATCTATCAACAATAACCCAAATAAAGATTGATGCCCGAGAAACCGTAGAAGACCCGTGAACGAAATCCATGGTAATGTGTTCCCACTTCCATTTCTAATCTCAAGTGGTCAAATCTTAATCTCTTAGGTACCAGATGTCCGCCTTTTACACGCTGACAAGTTAAACACATCGAGATAAACTTTGCAATCTCTCTCTTCATATTGTTCCACCAAAATGTATGTCAAGATCACGATACATTTTAGACTTCCAGTGATGGATTGCAAATGGTGTATCAGGTGCCTCCATCATAATCTTGTAGACTTCAAATCGTAGTCGTTAGAACACAAAGTCTAGAGTGGACTCAAGTATTCCTTCTTCATCAATTCTCGCCCTAATAGCTCCTTCAGTACTTTCTTCTTCATACGATCACCTCCGGCCTGCGGCTCGAGCAACCTTAACTTTTTCTATTAAAGTCGGGCTCTACGCTGATACTGACATCATCGCACTCGCTCCTCGATATGATCTTCTACTCAACGCCACCACCACGCTCGCTCGCTTCCGTGATGGTATCAATAGTGTGGTCGTAGTCTTCAATAGCTCGAGCCAACGTCACCGCCGCATGTTGAGTTCTTTTTTGAGTGAAGAAATATTTAAGGCTTTTACGGTCCAATATATCTCCACTTTCTCCCCATATGAGATAAGGCTCCATATCTTTAATGCGAAAACGATCACCGCCAACTCTAGATCACGAGTAGGATAATTCTCTCATACTCTTTTGTTGTCATGAGGCATAAAGCTATGACTTTCCCACGCCGCATGAGAACACATCCTAACCCTTTGCCCTCAAGATCGCCAGAGATAACAAATCCATCCGAACCAGATGGTATTGTAACAAAAGCCAAATAAGTCTCCTCTAAGCTCTCGAAACTTTTCTCGATTCTTCGCTCCAAACGAATTTTGTATCCTTCCGAAAGTTAGCTGAAGTTAATGGAGTAGCGATTCGAGAAAACCCTTCCACGAATCTCCGATAATAACCAAATAAGCCCAAAAAGTTACGATTTCAACCACCGACTTTCTGCTGTTCTAACTTTGATTGCTTTCAATCTTCACGGATCAACAGATACTCCATGTTTCGACACCACGCGCCCAAGGAATGCTACTTCCTCAAGCCGTAACTCGTGATTTCTTCAATTTGGCATATAGTTTGTTTTCACGGGCCTTCGAGTACCAAATAAATGGTGCTCATGATCTTCACGACTTTTGAATATATAAGAGATGTCATCAATAAAGACAACAACTAATCGATCCAAATATTCCTCAATACTCGCCTCATCATATCCATGAAAGTCAAGCAGGAGCATTAGTCAATCCGAAAGACACGACTAAGAATTCATAATGCCCATACCGAAGTTCTAAAGGCGCTTTGAATATCCTCGCCTAATCTTCACCGATGATATCCGTAATCTAAGATCGATTTTTGAAAAGAATCGTGCCCCTCAGAATCGGTCAAACAAGTCATCAATACGAGGTAGAGGATACCTATTCGATGGTGACATGGTTCAATTCCTCGAGTCAATACAAAGTCGCATACTCCCGCCTTTTCTTCTTTACAAATAAAACAGAGCACCCTGCCGAGATGTACTAGATTTAATGAAACCGATGTCCAACAATTCCTCGTAGTTGACCTTAACTCCCCTCTAAGTTCAATAGAGCCATTCGATATGGGTTTTAGAAATGGGCTTTGTATCAAAGTTCAAGATCAATAAAGAATTCAACTTCACGCTCGGGGTAGACCGGAAGTTCTTCAGAAATACGTCAGAAAGTCAATAACAATGTGAATATTATTCAAATTCGACGTGTCTTTATTCAAATCCATAACATGGGCTAAGAAAGCTCGACATCCGCTTTTCAATAAAACGAATAGCTTTATGATTAGATACGACAAAAGATTGATTTTAATGGTTTAGTCAGCTTGAATTGCATAACAGTCAAGTTAGAATATGAAAACTAACAACCCACGAAAACAATCAATTTTGGTACGATGAGTAAGTTAACCAATCAATCCCTAAAATCACATCAAAAGCAAGTATCTTTAAAGAGATAAGGTCAATGGTAAGGTAATGGTGCCAACTTGAATCAAACAAGATTTATAAACAAAGGATGTGATGAAAGTTTCTCCTAACGGAGTTTCCACAGACAGTCAAAGTCTAATTTCTCCTGAGTCAAGTTTAAACGCTGAGCACAAGGTGAGAGATAAATGAATGGGTAAAGACCCAGATCAAGTAAGGTATAAACTTCGCAAGAATTTATAAATACCACCCGTGATCACCTCGCTTGTTCCTCGATTTTGACCACCACAACAAACGCTTCTTCCTAATCGCTGATTTTGATTTTTCTCGATACTTTTCGAGTCACCGTCCCTCAACGAACTAGGTTTCTACAATCAATAATCTCGAGAGATATATGTCCTTCCTTTCCACAATTATAGATACCTTTGAATCGTCAGGACAGCTTGATCGATATGTCCTCTTTCCGTGATTTATAGCAAGATACGACCGGTGGTCGCTTCTCCTCCCTTAGACCATTGTCACGCCAAGACCGCTCGCCTTCATATGGTCGTCCGTTCTCCTCTTTAAAATTCCTCCCGATCTCGCTTTTCTATTTTCACGGCCATGATTACCACCAGAGTGGTTACCATTCCATTTTGTCCCTTTTGCTTTTCTTCTAAACATCGTTATCATTTCCTCAATTTGCAGATAATTAGGTATACGCCACCCATCTCTGGGTCGCCACTTACATGGTACATAAATTCAAATACAACTTACTTAATATAACTGCTGTACATATACGACATAAACCGTGAGTTTTGAATACAAATATTGTCTACTAGATATTATACAAACTCAAAAGGAGTCCTCATTACAACTATTATCACACTATTTCACGTAATAAATGAGGACTACTAATGCTATCCTCTCGACCATTACTCGCTCCTCGACTCGTCCCAAATATGTTCTCATTTCCTCAAGAGAATGAAGGAAAGAAAGGGTGAGCTCAACTAGCCCAAGAAGAAATATTACGACTAAGATAATGCGTAATAAATTATCATTAGCCTTCAACATGTTGTTAAACCGATAAAATACAATAGTATAACCAAGCTTAATCAGCAATGAATAAGCAATCCATTAAAAGAGTCAAGAGAGAATAAAGTCTACTATCTTTTAGGTTTTAAAAGGTTTTCATCAATTTTATCATTAGACTCACTTTTAATAAATAAACCACATCATCTAATCATCCCTCGCATTTACTGGCCAAGGATTTTCATCAAATTATCAATGGTCATGACTATACCAATCACCCCCGGTCATAATCATACCAAAAACTATCCATCACCGCACATACAACCATCGAGGACTTTTTATCACATCATTTATATCAAGTCACGATTATACCGAATGATCCTCGGTCATAATCATACTAAGTTCATCTATGCACGTAAGCCAAAGATAACATAATATAAATACGAGGATGATGACAATGACATAATAATTCAATAAAACAAGTTCAAGAATTATTTAATCCAGAATTATTAACGCCCAAATTGTCAACAAGATATCGCTTTAGTAGAGTAAAATTCAAGAATGATCGTAAGAATATTTCCATGAAAAGATACTGGATGAAACGCAAATATCAAGGATATTCTACTAATTTCATGGAGTATAAGTCAAAGTTTTAACCAACCGGGTATAATAAAGAATGGAATAACAAAAGAAATCACCACGCATGCGATTTCATGATGTATGTGTATTCCAATGTAATAATAATAATCTAACCAGTCAGTGAAATTCACACCGACAGATGTTCCAACAGTAATAATAAAGATGGAACTGCATCCTGTAAAACACACATGATAGATATTCCAACAGTAATGATAAAGACGGAAACCAGTCCTGTAAAAACACACATGCATGATGTTCCAAATGTAATAATAAAGACGGAACAGTCCTGGTAAAACACATGCATGTGATGTTCCAAATGTAATAATAAGAATGTCATGTAAACAAGATCATAAGGTAAAATCACAGATACAAAAGTTATTCCAATGTAATAAATAAGAATGGAATAACATAAGGATTTCACCAAGTATAGGTACGCCAGACATACAAAGTTATGTAGGGTATACCACTTTTTACAAAGTTATTCCAATGTAATAATAATGAATGGAATAATGTAAGTTCTCTTCAAATAAGAAAGAATAACACCCTTACCGTACAACAAAAAGAACCTAAAATATCGTATCAAAGAAGTAAGTACTGTATACTCTTCTTCTCTCTCTATGTATTTTCTCTATAGCTTTCTCTCTATAATTTCTCTCTAGTAGTTTCAAAGAATTCGTAAAAAAACGAAGGAACGAGCTTTATTTATAGGAAAATGGAATGCATAAGAATTAATCCATTTAACTATCCGTATTGATTTACTTTAATCTGACTATCCATATTTAAAGAAAATCTTTAAATAAAATATAATATATTCTATTTATATAAAAACATTTTACTACGCAAAACTATGCAATACTATGCAAAAACACTACGCAAAAACACTACGCAACACTATGCATAATAAAATATAATATATTCTATTTATGTAATAACTTTAATAAAGTATTCTATTTTATATAAAGATGTTTCGCTTTTATTACGCTAATAATACTGTAATAAAATAAAACGCCATTATCGCTATAATAATTCATATTATTAATCGACAATAATTAATCAAACTGAGTGACTTCACATAAAGATCAATAATCAATACCGCGCTACTATGCAACCACACGATATTATCATCGCATTTTTACTAATGAAAGTAGTTCAACAAAGATCAACCAGAAACTTCCGCCGTTATTTCAATAAAATATTTTTGTCGCTTTCAATCCGACAATAATTTCGCTAGGGGTCCACCAATGATTGAGCCATTGTATTTAATATTCCCCGCTAAACCTAATATTCCCCGACCAATCTAATATAATATAACCACTGCATACTTTTGCAAAATTTATAAATACTACCCACAACTATAATATTATCTCAAATTCACACCATAATATTAAAAATTATTTCGACAAAATTTAAATCTTTATCGATAAAAATGGGTCTCATCATTATTCCTATTGAATCTCCTATCTCTCGCTGATTCTTATCCTCAGGGTCCCCCACCGACTGCATATCATATTCGTCGCCTTCTTCGAGCCCGCTACAACATCTGAATAGTAGATAAATTTATGAGAAATGGTCCCTCGACGACCGTTTCAAACTTCAAGAAACATCCGCTAATAATTGAGCCTCATTCTCATTCCAAATATTAGAGAAGGTAAAACCCCGATAACTCGCAAACTTTGCCTTCGCATCAGACACATCGCCATCCTTTCTCTCGCATAAAAACCCTAATAACTCCACTTCATTCATACGACCATACACTTCTTTCCGCCTAAAGTATTCTCTTTTCTTCATACGACGCACACTTCAGAACGCTTTTCAAGAGTTTCTCTCAAACGCTTTCCCAAGAGTACGCGAAGGGCGATTTGGTCCGCTTACGCATTTACCAGAGTCCGCATCGCCACTTTTAACATAAGGTGGCGAATGGAACCTTCGTTCCTCCTCCGCATCCAAGACATCGAATATCTTGTAATTTGTTTCACCCATGTTTCCGCCGCATCGGATCCGCTTTCCTTAAATTCGTGGTCCCAACTTCGAATCGCTCAATGCGGATAACCCGTGAATTGCTATCATTTCTCCATTTTAACACGAAGTCTCCTCGCCTCGATTGCATGAATCTAGAAAAGCTTCTAAACATCCCTCGCTCATCATCTCGCCAATGGTGTTGTTCACAGAGAGGAATATCATTTCCACAGTACGCTCTCCTCGCTGGTAGAAGATACGATCTCCACCTCCGCCTCATCTTCCATTTCATAATATTCTCAAATGACATTCTCAACATCGCCATAAAATAAGTGGTTAATTAAGGAAATCAATATATCACATAATATCCCTATATACTCGGATTCAATCAAAACAAATAAGCTTAGTAGACACACTAGTCAAGGATTTACTCGCCTCCTCCTAGTTCTATTCCCATCTCCGCCGTAGATCATATCCCTAAGCTCGATACTAACCGCGACGCCCCAAAATAGTATACATCACCCATTCCGAAGTTGTCAATACACGGCATGTAAACAACTACAACTTTATTATTACAACAAGAAATCAGAGTTTGAATACAAATATTATCTTCTGTATAATATCTATACTCAAATAAATCCTCATCACATTTATCGATACATTATTTTACAAAAATGGTGAGGACTACTAAACAATTCTTTCTAAAACCTTCATTCCATACCCCACTGCACTCGCTATATTCTCGCCTCCCGAGAAAAAATGGAACAAAAGGAAAAAGGTGAGCTCAACTACCAAGAAAAGAATATTACGACTAAGATAATATACAACAAATTATCGTTAGTCTTCAACAGGAAAAAATCTAATAGTATACAATAGACAACAAATTTTAAATCAATATTCATAAATGAAATAATAATTCATTGTAAGAGTTAAGAGAGAATGCAAACTACTATCTTCTATGTATGAATTTAAAAGTTCATCGCCTATCTTTTATCCTCAGTAATATCATCAATCAATATACATCTCGAATCAAATATTCATCTTTGCACTACAAAAGCCAAAGATATTCATCACCGGTCATGTTCATCTAAACACTGCTCATCTTCAGACTACTACCAAAGATATTCTTCAGAATCATTCATCTTTGCTACTATGTGCCAAAGATATTCAATAATATCATCATTTAAGACCGAGGATGATGAAAATATTTTAAAGAAAAACGAATCCAAAGGAAACAAAACGACAAGGATTAAGGATTCGTGATTCATCACTTTGTTTTATCCATGTCCAAAAATACCTCAAAAATAATCATAAGGTGTAAAATTCAAGAATGATCAAAACATGGATACAATCAAAGCTAGTATCCACATTAGATATTTTCGGACAAAAAGAAGAAATTTTATTTTCTATGAATAAAGGTCAGATACGCGAATAAAGGTCAGATACGTGAATAGTAATTCTACACCAAAAGATAGAAATTTCCACAAAAAACATCTTCACGCTTCATTAATAAGACTGTGAATAAGAATCTCGTGAATAAAAGAATCGCTTAATAAGAACTCGTGAATAAGAACTCACATGATAAGAACTCATTAATAAGAACTCTCGGTTAAAAAGTTCCAAATTTGATAAAAAGTTTCAACCAATATTTCAAAAGATAATGATATCAAGAAATAATATCATTCGGTAAGAAAATAACATCCTTTGACGCCCCAAAATAGTATACACACAACACCCATTCTCGAAATCGCCAAATACATGGTACAAAAAGCAAACTACAACTTCATTAATACAAATGTCGTGTGAAATACTTACAATATATATCATGAGTTTAAATATAATATTGTCTTCTAGACAATATCCACACGCAAATAAATCCCCATCATAATTATCGATTCATTATTTTACAAAATGGTGAGGACTACTAAACAACTCTCTCTAAACCTTCATTCCATACCCCGACTAAAGACTCGCTACATTCTCGCCCCCCCGAGAAGAAAAATGGAACAACAAGGAAAAGGGTGAGCCTAACTAGCCCAAGAAAGAATATTACGACTAAGATAATATACAACAAATTATCGTTAGTCTTCAACAGGAAAAATCTGATGTAATACAATGTATAACAAGTTTCGATCAATATTCGCAATGAAATAATAATTCATGTAAGAGTTACGTAGAGAATGAAATCTACTATAATCTATGAATTTAATACCATCATCAATATTTTATCCTCAAACATCAATCAATATACATCCGAATCAAATATTCATCTTTGCACTACAGCCAAAGATATTCATCACTGGGTCATGCTCATTTAAACACTGCTCATCTTCGCACTACAGCCAAAGATATTAATCAATCTGGCCATGTTCATCTCAACACTGCTCATCTTCGCACTACAGCCAAAGATATTCTTCGAAATCATTCATCTTCGCACTACAGTGCCAAAGATATTCAATAATATCATCATTTAAAGACCGAGGATGATGAAAAATATTTTTAAAGAAACGAATCCAAAGGAAACAAAATGACAAGGATTAAGGATTAAGGATTCAGATTTGGTTTTATCCACGCCTCAAAAATACCTCAAAAATAATCATAAGAGTGGTAAAATTCAAGAATGATCAAAACACTGATACAATCAGAAAGCTAGATCCGCATTGATATTTTGACAAAAAAGAAGAAATTTTATTTTTCTATGAATAAATCAGATACCGTAATAGTGTACGTGAATAAGTGCCGACAATACGAATAGTAAATCCGACACCAAAAGATAGAAATTCCACAAAAACATCTTCACGCTTCATTAATAAGACTTTAATAAGAACTCGTGAATAAGAATCTTTGCTTAATAAGAATCAGTGAATAAGAACTCATGAATAAGAACTCCATTTAATAAGAACCTTATACATGAAAAAGTTCCAAATTTGATAAAAACTTCAGATCAATATTTCAAAGATAATGATATCAAGAAATAATATCATTACGTAAAAAATAATATCCCTTACCTCGAAAGATCAAGATTTCTAAATTAAACACCGTGACATAAAGCTACGACTTGACTTCAGACCAGATAAAGAATACTCAAAGTATACTCAAAATACTACAAGAATACGCCGATAATATAGAGAGAGAAAACTTCAGCTTCGTGATTTTCAATTCTAACCCAAGACCCTATTTATAGAAATCGCTAGAACACCAAAGTTATAAAATTTAATAAATTAATATATATATATATATATATCAAATTCATACGCCCAACCTTAGAATTCAGATCCTAGCATTTCCTACATGCCACCTTCTAGAAAGAAATGATAAAAACGTTTTTCATAAAATAAATAATTAAAACTTACAAAATTAATTATTTTAGCTTCGTAACTTCAATAATTCATAATAAATAGCCTTTCATCAGAAAATTCGAATCTCGTGAGTTTTTATAGGAAATTCAATTTCTACAACTTTGCAGAAGAAAGTTTTTCCAAATTCCAAATAGAAATTGACCAAATCCACAAACCAACAATTTTACAAAGTTATAATCAAATTTCACCAATAAATGGGGTCCACCGACATGTTTAATATGTTTTAAACATTTATTGCAACAAAAATACTCTTCCTCCTCAGATACTCATATATCCCACATTCGCTGTAAAATATCACCGCTAATATATTATTAAAATAATATATTTAAATCTAATTATTTTATCGTAAAAGATAAAATATTAATTTTCAACAATTGTCATTTTAAAATTTTCCATCTATATCCACATAAAATCAATATTTTCCTCATCATATAAATCAATAATTAATTATTCACAAATAATATTACATGTAATCACAATATCGACAACCAGCAGCTCCTCAGAAAGCAGGGGCTTTCCAATAAGAATTTCTTCATCGCCACAATTAAAGTACCAAACCTCTCCTGATGTAACTTTCTAGACATCGCCAATAATGTTATCTAATAATATTATTCAGATAATATGAATTATTGCTTCGATAATGAAAGATAATCAGAAATGACAATTATCAAACAACAAAGAATATAAAAAATATCAACGCAGTTAATTATTAACTCAATAAAATAATCGTAATGAATTATCGTAACCATTATCGAGTAGTGGCCTTCACGTAAGAATCAATAATTGTGCAATACCGCAAAGCACTGCTCAACAACGCTAGACAGCTGTTTTAACCACCCTGTATTCCAACAAGATTAATTCAAATAACCACGCCTGCTATTTAAAAAACAACTTATATTTGTCGCTTTCATCCAATCGCTCACATGGGCCCACATATGGTCGCTACTGGGTCGCATTTAATATTCCCCTTACAAGATTTAATATTCCACGACCAAACTAATATTCCCCACGATAATGAATATTTTATAACCACTGCTTAATTTTGAAATATTTGCATATTTAACCCTTAACTATCCACATTAATCAAATCAACCCTTACTATTTCAAAATAATAAATAAAGGAAATTCTTTTTATTTAAAAATTTTCGGTCTTACAACCTCCCTCCTTATGAAATTTCGGCCCTCGAAATCGACGACGACGCATTCGTGTGTTTCAAAAGGCGAGGATACCTCGCTTACATTTCCGCTTCCAACCCTGTGTCATTTCTCTATAAGATGATTCCTCCACAAAACTTTAACTTGTGGTATAACCTTCATACAGTAGATACGCTTCCTTCCTATCCAAAATCTCGACAGTAATTCCTCATACGCTAAGTCTTCTTGCTTATCTCGTCCTGCTCTAACTCAATAACGTGGTCTCGGTCTTTCACATATTTACGAAGTATGATATGTGAAACACATTATGAACACGAGACATACTTTGAGGTAACGCAAGTCTATAGGCTACATTTCCTACTTCCTGGCCAAGAATTTGAAATGGACCAATAAATCGCTGGATCGAGCTTTCCTCTTCCCAAATCTTGTAACACCTTCCACGGAGCAACTCGCAACAATATACACGATCCCCTTACATTAAATTCCACGCCCTTTCAATGAAGATCCGCATAACTTTTTGTCGATCTTGTGCCGCTTTCAGATACGCTTGTCGAATCATTTGATCTTTTCTTAGTCATATCGATTAACTCTAGTCCCAACAATGTCGCTTCACCCACCTCATCCCAACATATCGAGAATCTACATTTTCATCCATATAATGCTTCGAATGGAACCATGCCTATATTTGTTTAATAACTATCATTGTATGAGAATTCCACCAATGGCAAGTACTTATCCCAACTTCCTTTGAAATCTAGGACACAGAAGTTTTAATATATCTTCAAGAGTTCGAGTAGTCCTTTCCGATCGCTTCCATCCGCTTCGAGGATGGTATGCCAAACCGAATCAGAATTTGCGCTCTATAGCTTTTTCAACCCAACCCAAAATCATGAAGTGAATCTGGGTCACCATCTAAAACTATGGATACCGCATGCCATGCAATCTCACAATCTCATTTACGCATATACCATGAGAAAGACGCTCAAGGAATAAGTCTCTCAGATTTGCAGAAGAAATGAGCGACTTGGTTAATCTATCAACAATAACCCAAATAAAGATTGATGCCTCGAGAAACCGCAGGAAGACCCAGAATCGAAATCCATAAGAATGTGTTCCTACTTCCATTCCTAATCTCAAGTGGTCAAAATCTAATTCCTTAGGTACAAGATGCTCCGCTTTACACGCTCAGTAAGTTAAACACATCGAGATAAACTTTAAATCTCTCTCTTCATATCGTTCCACCAAAAATGTATGTCAAGATCACGATACATTTTAGATTTCCTGTGATGGATCGCAAATGGCGATTGTGTGCCTCCATCATAATCTCAGACTTCAAATCGAGTCGTTAGAACACAAAGTCTAGAGTGGACTCAAGTATTCCTTCTTCATCAATTCTCGCTCCTAATAGCTCCTTCTTCAGACTTTCTTCTTCATACGCGATCAACTCTGCCTGCGGCTCGAGCAACCTTAACTTTTTCTATTAAAGTCGGCTCTACAGATATTTCTGACATCATCGCACTCTGCTCCTCAAGATATAATCTTCTACTCATCGCCGCCACTACCACGCTCGCTTTTCCAGATGGTACGATCGTAATACGTATTAAATGAGTCTCCTCTCGAAGTTCTTCAAGCTCTTCCCACATTCCTCGCTTCCATTCGAATTTTGTATCTCTACGAGTCACCATAAGAATGGAATAAATGATTCGAGAATATCCTTCAACGAATCTCCGATAATAACCAACTAAGCCTCAGAAAGCTACGATTTCGATAATCGACTTAGTCGCTTCTCAACTCGCACTCATATCCCAATCTTGATAAAGACGTCACAATGACACCCATCGCTTTACTATCGCATCTAATACGACGCCCCTCACAGAGAGTTCTGCTTAGTGAATTCCACAAAGAAGTCACAAAATAAAGGCTGTGTACCAAATTTATAGTTGAATTTTTAACTCAAGTTCAATAGAGCCATTCGATACGAGATTTTAGAAACGAAGTTTTGACCGTTCAAAGTCGATACAAAATTTAATATCAAAGCCAGAGTAAGCCAAGAAATTCTTCGTGAAATACGTCAGAAAAATCAATAACAACAGAATATTATTCAAATCGACGTGTCTTTTATTCAAATCCATAACACGGACTAAGAAAATTCGACATCCGTAATAAACGAACGACTTCACGGGCTTGATATGAAAATGTTTGACTACAATGGTTTGATTGCTTGAATTCAATAACAAAGTCATTAGGAATATGAAAAACTAACAACCTTACAAAAAATAATCAATTTCTGGCATTTATGAGTAGCTTAACCTTAAAATCACATCAAAAAAACAAATATCTCTATGTAAATAAGGTTAATGTGTAACGATAAAGCATAACTCAATCAAGCAAGATTTTAAACAACCAATGTAATGAAAGTTTCTCCTAACGGAGTTCCATAGATAAAGTCAAAGTCTAATTCTCCGTGAGTCAAGTTCAAACGCCGAGCTAAAGTAGTTAGAGATAAAAGAACGGGCAGAACCAATATTCAGTAAGGTATATACTTCGTAAGAATTTATAATTAACTAACCCGCTAACTTGTCTCGTTCTCGAGATTTTGACCTACCACAACAAACGCCTTCCCTGGAATCGCTGACTTCTGGACTTTTCTCGACATCTTTTGAGTCACCATTCCTCATTAACTAGGTTTCGCTATCGCATAACTTCGAGTTTATATGTCCTTCCTTTCCACAATTATAAGATACCGAATCGTCAGGCGCGCTTGACCGAGATATGTCCTCTTTCCGTGATTGGTAAGATACGACCGCGGGTCGCTCTCCTCCCTTAAAAACTAGTCACTATCAAGGCGCCGACGCCTTCATATGGTCGCTGCTAATCTCCTTTTTTAAAATCTCCTCCCACTCGCTTCTTCTATTTTCACGCTACGCCATTACTACCACCAGTTGGTTACCGCTTTTCGTCAGATTCTTCTTTTCTCCATCAAGTTATCGTTATTCGATGACTGCTATCTTCTAGATGATCTCGTTATGGTCCTCATTGAACGTGACTCAAGATCTCGCCTAACAACCGAGTGCCTTTCATTACAACATCCTCAATAGAGAGAAAATTTAATGAGAAATGAGATACCGACGACGTCGGCTTCAAACCTCTCGTAAACATCTGGCACATAATGCCTCATTCTCCACCAAATGAGGTGTAACCTCGATAACTCCGCTAACTTCGCCAGCATCGACACACCGCCACGTTATTCCGCTTCTAGTTCAATAAACTCCACTTCCTTCATACGACGTAATACTTTCAGTAAAGTATTTGTCACATTGAACTGGCTTCAAATCGCTCCCACGCCATACGCCGAAGGGTAAATGATGGGTACGCTTCACGCATTCCCACCAAGAATTGCCGGGACCAAATCACTTAACATAAAGGCGCTGAACGGAACTTTCCTTCGTTCTCTCCCGCATCCCAAGACATCGAATATCTTGCAAGTTCGACACCCACGCCCCGCCTTAACGGATCCGGCTTCTGTGACTCGTGGGTCCCAACTCTTCGAATCGGCTAATGCGACCACCCGTGAATCGCGCATTACTTCTCCCAGATTAACACGAAGTCTCCTCATCTGATTTTGCATGAACTGCAAAAAAGCTTCTAAACATCCCCGTTCATCAT